>DWPT01006945.1:0-11108 GCA_018251895.1 Agathymus mariae mariae | reverse complement strand
ATGACATATGTTATATCATGACATATGTTATATCATGACATATGTTATATCATGACATATGTTATATCATGACATATAAATATATGACCCGAATATGACAAATGTCACTGTTTCATTTTAGATTCAATAAAAATGCAACTCATAATAATGCATTCATCATCATTATCTTTACTACATAATTATTGTTCCACTGCTAGGGGTTAAGGAAATAGTCCGTCACGCAGCCCAAGTGTCTACACTTGGCACAGACTTTACACACCTTTGAGAATGCACGGTAAATGGTGTGCAAGCTTTCTCACGGAGTTTTTTTTAACTTCTAATACACATATAATTTGAAAAATCAGAAGTGAGTGACAGATTTTAACTCGAGTCTCCCGTGCAGGAGACCGTCGTTCAAACCACTGGGGCTTCAATATAAACTATGATGCGAGCTCTTTCTATTTATTTTTCTAGTACAATGTTTCATTATTCATTAAGAAACATCAATGCGCAATAAAATCTCGTGAGTACAGCCGACAATGGGACAAACTAAAGCATTTCACGGGACATTTACAAAAAGTTGAACTGCGTCCCAAGCGGAACCTGTGAAATGCGATTTGATTGTGAAACTTGTAGACCCAACATTTATTGCCCGTCGTGGAAATGGGTCAACAGAGGCATCGAGCGCAATGGCTATACTACCTGAGGAACCGTTACTTCGTTAAAAGGGTAATGACCTTGCGGTTCCGGGCCTTTTATTTGAAGTATTATTATTTATTTGTAGATATTACCTACAGTTTGTAATTTCAACTTTAATGTTTACCGTAACTCTCGAAGACAAATAACACAAAAATAAGTATCTGTGTCTTCTATTCATTATTTAATACTAAAGCGAATTAATATATCTATTTTTGAACACACGCGAGGTAGACTAAGTTACATCTTATGTAGAATCTGCAACAAACAGTGTATCGCCGACGCGTTTTCCGAAAACGGAAAGTAAAAAGCCCGTTTGATGACTGACTCTATATTATTTAAGAACTTTTATATTTAGTACACATAACTCACTAGACCTGTGGTTTACGGCTTGTATTTGAAAATGCAATCGAATTTAATGGCACGAGGAAATATATTGTAAATTTAAACGAAGTGTAAGACGCTCTCGCGAGAAAAACTTTGTCCTGGGTATTTTGGAAAACATGCAACATGCAGCGAGCTTTTCGACTTATCTTGAAATATAAATCTTCGGAACAACGAATGGTTAAATGTGGCCATAAACACGCCTTGCAACGATGTTATCGGTAAACGGGTTAGCGCTGCATGTTGCCCTAATGGAGCTAAACGTCTTTCTAAGTGAGGAATAAGTGCCACATATGGTTCGGGGGAATTGTACATGAATTATAACAAAAATGCTTACTTATTCATCATAATTCATAATTACTGTCTTTTATTGTGATCAATAAAGATAACGACGCCGGCTCATTGCGGATTGGCAAAAGATTCAAATATTATAGTATATATCTCCGTAGTATTGTGTAGTAAACGGGCTCTGTGATCAAATATGATCTATTCTATCCACCGTATTATGACAATGATTACCACCACCCGTGTACATCATAGATGTTACCGACGAGTTAAAAGAAGCCAAGAAGAAAACATTGAACCTCTTTATTAAATGAATCCCAAAATTATAAAAAAACAATATCTATAAGTTTTTCTTCTTAAAGGAGGTAAGATTACTATCACTTTGTCCAAGGACCGTCGGGATTAAAGTTGATCAAACAGAACCCAGAGTACAGCAACGGTAGGAACCTGAAACCGTTTCTGCGTCCGTTATTCAATGCTCAAAGACGGATGGAGAAGCCACGTAAACGTAAAACGTACATAGTAAAGATGAAGCTAACATAAAATATTTGAAATAAAAAAAAACTACCAAGTGTAATAAACCCAGAGCTATTCAAACACACTATTCACGCATCTATAATTTTATTTCATTATAAATACTGGTAAAAAAAAAAATATTATTGAAGATCCACAAGCATTTCGTCATGCAAGGGATGTCAACATAATTTGGTTAGCTCATCGATTCGACGTACGGGCTAATTGGCGTGGACGGGGAGCGGAAGTGACGTCATGGGTAAAGATTTATTAGATGGGGCAAAGGCGAAAAAAGAGAAATTGATAATGAAATCCTCTTTTTACGCCAACTAATGCGAAGCTAACGGGACGTGGGGTTGAAATATTGCTACTATCTAAATTATACAGGTATTTGAGTCGAAATGAGATAGAATACGAATATTATGTGTTTGTTCAGCATAAAATGATATATAACATGACAAAAGAAGATCATAATAATGCACCAGATAATTATTGGTATGACGCTAACTAATCCACCACCACCACCACCACCACTTATTGCAAAAGGACGAAGGAAAAGCCCTCGTAATGGTGATTGGGAAGCTGAGTTCCATCTAGTTAATTCTGATTGTCCTCATGCAAAGATGAATTGTTTTATAGATATTTCAGTACTGTAAAGTTGTGGAGCCAAATACAGAGCGGATTGATTACTTTCTTCTTAGCTTGATGGGCAATAGGGTAACAAACCCAAATTGGACAAGATTTGCTAGAAAAAGAAAGTAATGACAGGTTTTGGAAGTAAGCGTTGTCTTGTTTTGTTTTGGAGAGAAATATATTTCAGGATAAGGATGAAGATAAAAATCGCTTCTAGTTCCATTGTACGAGTACATCACTATAGTACACTAATAGAGCAGCACTGGCCGACGATAGCTTCCGGTTCAATTATTCGACACGTCCAGTTATTTCACCTGGACCAGGTCAATCTATCTGTCTATTTATCAATCGTTTCATCCCCAAACAATGATCGTCGAAAATGAATGCAAACTGTTAGTGTTCAGATACATACGTATGTATAAGATATTAAAATAAAAGAAATGTATGATTAATACCAATATTACCAAAGTAATTCGTCGTATTTTTACTGAGTACATTGACACCCTATTTAAGATAATTAGTGACAAGTAATGACATGCTACCGTTTTGACAGCTGGTCAAAATGAGACAATTAAGTTCGCAACTCTCAGGGATCTTTACATCGTCCTTTATTACATTGGAATTTCGATACTGATCTTGTGCAACTGTGATCTTCCAAATCAGTTGGTAACGAGAATGCCGAACTGGATTCCCTCCGAACTAGAAAATTATGTAACACATAAATATTCTTAAATCTTGATTATTTGTGATGTTTCGTGTCTGTGGCACCTTCAACAATTCAAAAATTATATCTCATGAAAATGTGCTCATTGGAAGGCAAATTTTACTTGCCATAAGGTGCCTTTGTTTGCCCGTATTTTAGACATTTTACTACACTCATATCACGTACTGCAGATCTAATAAATCCATTCTATGACATTGTTTACTCTTGCATGCTCTCGAGCCTTTTAAATTACCCTACACTACCAGCACATGGGGTCGACAGCAAAGACGTTAGGGAGTCATAATTTTGATTAATTAATTTATCTATATTATTATACATATATTAAAATAAGCCAAGCAAATCGGACTTTGTTGGACAAAACATGTTAAAGAATCTAACTGGAAGTTTTCAAAAAGAACACATATAGGCTTTTACAAGTTATTGTGTTGACCATCGCAGACTTTTGATTTGATTGATTTGAGATTGATTTATTATCTGAAATTAATAAATGATACTAACGAAAATTTATCAGGAAATTTATTCGGGATGGATGGACAGCTTTTTACTCGGTCAAGTATTCTCGTCGGAAATTTATTCCCAGTTAGTGACGCGTTCAAGCCGATTTTCGCCGAAGCCGGATCAAAGGACCGGCGGATCAGAATCAATGGACTCTTCAGCTCTCAACAAATCGTGCGCCTCAAACAAGATTTATGCAGCTCTCGTTGTTTGCTCTTAAGCTACTTTTATGATATTTGCTTTCGAGATGTTGTATAATATATGTATACACTTTTAATATAGAAGGTAGGCTCCTTACCTACATTGGTAGTTTTCATATAAATTGACGAGAACGAATTGTTTTACACGTGAACAAATTACATAATAAAACAGAAATAATATGCAATACAAATATGCGAAATCGTAACCATGTTTCATATTATTACCAAATATTTTCATATAGAGATGAAAAAAAATGATAAACTGTTTATTTATTGGGTCTCAAATTCAATTATGCATGTTATCCTCTTGAATCCTTTTAAATTGTTACAAAAATACATATTATAAATTATAATAAAAACAAACAGACAAGAAAAGCAGAATTATAACAGTGTGTTCTGTGCACTCACTATACATGAATGTAAATGGTTGCTCTAATTGGCGCTAATTAAAGAATACAGTGACAAAGAGAGGAAACGAACCGAAAACAACGGGAAACGTATGACGAGAGTCTGATTTACGTAATAGAAACACTAATATTTGCTAAAGGCTGCCACGGCTGATGCTTGAAGCAATTTTTTTGTTTTAGTTGTATACATATTTAATAAATGAAAACACAGTCTTCACTAAGTCATCCATGTGAAAGCGGTCTTCATCTTCAACATTGTCTTAATCAATAGTGTACATCTACTACTGTTAAAAGCAGCCTAGCTTAGTGTGGTGGAGCCCACTGGTTTAAATATCGGACCCTCGCGTGGAAGACACGAATTTCTAAGTATTCAAATTTTGTGCGTATTGCAAATTAATTATCACTTACATCAGTGAAGGAAAATAAGGTATAGAAACCTGCCAGACTGTATACAAATTTGAAGACTTACGTGAAGGAGATTGTGCGCAGTCTGATGTTCCGTACTTGAGCATTGACCTTATTATTTCAACTAGTATTATTGCTACTACAAAAACTAAGCAGCGTCTGTTTAAGTAACATAATTTCAACATGCAATACAGTACATACAACTCTAATTGATTCGAAGGTTCAAACAAGAAATTCAGGAAACGAATTAATAATTCAACCAGCAAAAGCTCTAAACAATACACCACAGCCTACTTTAATTAATCCGTTTGTCAACTCCGCCGTGGGCCGGTTAAAGAATTTTGGAGACTATCTTTTTCGTGGCGTACTTTTCTGTTCGCTCTTGTTGAATGACGAAAAAGATTATTACAATAGACGCCGTAATAATGGCGCGCTTGTCGGGTTTCGGCGTTAAAAATTTTTGTTACGTGCTTCTGCTTCGTGATTTTCGTCATTATCCTATCCTATTTTATGAGTCTCTAATTAAAGTGTCATTTTAAATTTCAAAACTCCGCCTCATTATTATGGAGGTAAAATTTAAGAATTCACCCTAATATTTTTTTGCTTTTCAAAATGAATATGTATTGCGTCATCATATGAGGATATTGATCAGGGTGGTGATATGTTTAAATTTGATATGACTGGTGGATAGCGACTCAATCATTTATAGTATATCGACTTTATTGACGTGATGATTACGTTTTCATTGATTTAATATTTCTCATAAAGCGTTTTATAGCCCTTAACATTTTATTATCCTTAAAATTTGACACTTAACGTTACGACATATTTTATTTTGAATATTATGTAGGTCTAGTGGGCGTTGTTGATTTTCTTTATCAGCATAAATTGTTTTTGTGATTCCAAATCGTCAGTTCTTTTGCTATTAAATTTTTTACAAACTCCAAACTCGTTTTCATAGTAAAATGTTGATTGATGCCAAAGACAAGAGTAAATAGTTTTAAATTTTTCTTTTTAAGTACTGTGATATTTTAAATTGCAGTCAAAACCCGAACAAATACGTGGTCAATCCGAATAATCGTCCCGTCATAGCAAAAATAGCATTTTCGATGTAGAAACAAACGCTGTGACCATCTTATATTTATATATGCATAAATATTATAAATAATATTATAATGGTTATTTCTAAACAGAAAAATTGACATGATAAAAAGTATTTTCGAATTGCCTAGTTTATATTTGCTTCAAATAGATGCAGTCAAGTTATTCTATTCACGCTGACGACACTGACAATGAATCCAACTGATGACGTCCGGTGTGAATTCTGTTCCCTGCTCGGGCAGTAAGGAAAGACTCGCATAACCCTTCAAGGGGCCGCTCCTCCACACCGATCGATTGCAAATTTAGGGGCCTGTAATGTGTGTGAAATCATAAATTATATGAAGTATGTTATTAGCATTTATTAAAAGATAATGTAATTAAATAATGATAATTAATATGTAATGACAATTAATTCTTTTATATCTGTTATCTGGAAGATGTTTTCATCAAGAGCAGGTAGCATTAGCGGACTTTGAACTCAAGCAGGAAGATAATAATTTGGTAGGGACTAAGAAAGAAGAGCGAGAAAAGAAGATAAGAAAGTAAAAGTGTTGAAGTGAACGTGATTTGTTGCATGTTACTGAACAATGGACGATGCAGAGACGCCAGTTGCATTCTTTGAAGGTGAACACTGTATTATTGAGTTTTATGACCTGACAGTTCTCATGCATGATAGTAAGGTTTTATATCTGTCCAGGTCCACTCTCCTTCTTAAAGCCATTCGTGAAATATTTTAATAGGTTTTTGTTGTAGTGGAGAGGTAGAGGTAGAGTTAGCAATAGAATTTATTTACCGGTTCCATCTGGTCGGTACGGCATCAGTGCCGTCAGTCTTACAGATGTCCACGAGCAATGATCAACTTCGTATCAAATTATTCGTCTGCTCATTTTTCGGCCATTACTACAAAACAATCAAACCCTTCCTTTACGTACTATATTTGCACCAATTGAAATCTCTATATTAAGAGATCTCTATATATAAAAATCTACATATATATATAATATTACTATATGCCATTAAAATCCAAACAATTCGTCCGTGTACATTCTAATTAAACTGAACTGAATTTGAGCGTAAATATGTTTGGACAACATTGTTCAAAGAATTATAAAGGTTCTGTTATTTTAGGCGATCATAGCAGAAATCCGCAAAGTTAACAAAGGATACGGTATGTACTCGTGCTGCGAACGGCTTTATGGTTTGCATAGGTACATTGGACCTGCGCTGGTTTGTTACTGTGTATTCGTTGTTTTCAGCGGAACGGTGTATTGAAATAATTATCAAAAGGTATATTTTCCAAAGTAATTGATGCTCCAATCGATTGCTAATACAAAAAATACTACAATATACTAACCTGAACTATGGATTAACAAGCCCTATATAGAACTATTTGGCCACCAGCGGTGACCCATCCAATTACTGACCGCGCCCGTAGCTGCTTTGCTTGGTGATTAAACTATACGGTACCACAATTGGTAGAGACCCTGTCCGCCGTCAAGGGATCCTGAACTCGGTTCCCGGCCGGGGTAGACATTTCGGTAATAGATCAATGTTTTTCTCTTGTTAATGATTTATTAATTACCATCGATACATTGCGAACTTCTTATTTATATTTCAGTACCTTTAATATTTATTTTATTACATTTACCTCTAGGGCCCTTTGTTCTGCAAAATTTTTGCGATCTGCGAGGGCCTGCAATCTACTTGGGCTTTTGTCGCATCGAGTTAATTAAGAAACATTAAACTTCCAGTTAATTCGAATTACGACCCCTAGACGAAGTCAGGGTGAGTAAATAAACTAGGCCGCAAAGAAAAAGGGGCGGTTAGAAAGTCTTCCATATCTTCAAACGTTCCTGTTCTAGCTTAATCAAATCGTTCTAATTCAATAATCAATACGTTCTAAATTCAATAGAACCAAAAAATTCAAATGAATTGTTTCACATTTGTTTTTTTTTTTTGTACAAAAAATGTTATATATATGGTGTGTCTTCCTAATAAATTTTATTATTCTGAAGTCATCATGTCGCTAACGCCTGAAGTAAGTACCAGACCCTGACAATGGTATAAAATAACTCTTTCTACAGTTCAGCGAGTACCCCAGCGTTTCCATGAAACTGGATCCAATCTTCAAAGACCAGGAACAGGCCGAATAAGGTGCAAGACGGCGCGGGAGGATCGCTGTATAGTGTCAACAATTTTGAGAAACCGCTTTCTTACGGCTGTTGAAGTAAAGAAACATAATTTACTAGCTGGAGCAAACAATCTGAGTACGGATACAGTAAAGCCGCGTCTGGCTGAAGCAAATTTAAAGCTATTAAGACCTGCAAATGGCCCAAAACTACAGACAGTACAGAAACTCAAGGTTGAGTTATGGTCGAGAACACGAGACTTGGATTCTGAATGACTGGTCAAGAGTTGTGTTTATACAAGCACTACGGGAGGAAAAGAGTGTACAGAAGACCGGGAGAGCGCTATAACCAAGCCTGTATAGAAGAAAAAGTAAGCTTTCTTTTTAATTTCAGGTGCATTTTCCCACGCTGTATGTTGGACAATTTGAATAAAATTTCGAACTTCTTTATCTTGTTGCTCTGTAGATTTGAGGGCAGCTTTAATCTTTACATATTATTAAGGCTTAATTAGAAGCTCTCCCAATCCGTATATTGGACTAAATAAATCGATACTATTCTGTACGTCCTGCGGAAGTTTAGCGTTAACGGTATTGAAAAAATATCCAATAAAAGGTCAGAGAAATCTTCTAAATTCAGGCAGCTTTCTGTTAAATTATTATAAATAAACAAATCTATCAAATCAGAAATTTTGTTCAAGTCAGTAGGCCAGTAAGTTAGTTCTTCCGTAGATATTACATAACATTTAATCTGTTACAGTGCATGCAATAACTCTATTCATTTTAATGAAGTTAACAGAAAACCCCAAAAAGTATGTTATGAATTAAAGTCGCCACTTTAAATAAATCTATTGTCCAACTGCTTTAAAAAGTGGACGTATTGTTATTTTTTCAACAAGGGTAGTTGATAATTTTAATAAAACTACCACTGATTTAATGTCTTGATGTCGATGTTTTATCAGCTCATAATTAATTATATATGAATTATTTATAATATTATTTTTTGGAATAAAAGCCTAATATTGTACATCGAAAATAAAAACAAATATTATCCTATGACCTAAAATGTTGACTGTCACCACATAACTTGTTTTTGCTGTAATTTGTATTGAAAAAGAATTGTCAAATAAGTATATAATGTAAGTGTAATATTAGCACATCAGCATTAACCTAACCAGCACGTTGATCCATTTTCTTTAAACATGACTCTTCGTGTGAACGCTAACTGCGGAATCTGATCATTGGCCGTTTTACCAAAGCACTTATAAGTAAAGCTTCTAAAGGCAAATAGCTTATATAATCACCTCTCGCCCGCAACCAACAATTGTTCCTCACTATAATATTTACTTGACTGAATCACTTTTGCCCTTGCTGGTTACAAAAAAAAAATGCTGCAAAGCGATGAAAAAAAAAATGTACTTCTTCAGTAGCTTTGCTATAAGCCAGCTGCAACACATTGCAAGGCTTGTCTGAGGATGCATGATGAAGGCTGCTTCTTCATCATAATATTCCAACGCTGTATATCAAGTAACGGAATATTTAACTTCGTATAAAATATATATAAATTTTAAAACAAGCACGATTTTGTAGCATTACAAACAAATACAGATAAATCAATTTCTTTGTGCTTACATAAAGTAAGTTAATGTTTAACAATAATCCTACTCCTATATGATGGTAAGTGGTAATGAAGTCTAACATGTTCGATACACTAACGTATCCAAGATTATCCGTGTCACTCTACTATTAAAGACTCCCACATCATAAATGTTGTTGAAATTGTACCGATCATATCAATAAATGAACCAGATCAAGCTTTGGAAACTATATTGAAGGGTCGTGATATCAAATTAATAGCTTTGGGCGTGTCTAGCAGTAGTTGAACATAAATTTCATGATGTCAATATCCAACAAACAAGGGTTCGCCTGATGGTCAATGATTACGCCGCCCACAGATATTCGGCACAGTGAAACCATTATTATCTGGCTCTCCACACTGCAACCGACACGTGTTTAAAACATTCCATTGCTATCATAAACAATAATATACATTCACGTATGTAGTAGAGGTGTGAAGCCCCGCATAAGGTATCCTGAGTTGCGGATCTATGACATCACATACACCCATGACCCGCGAACAACCATTTGTCCGTCACATTAATATCAGACCAGCGATAATCAACGACGGGACCCGTCACTCGAACTAAGCTAAGGGGTATAAAGAGCATAGAATAGTTAACGTCATGACGGTATGACCAGTCTCAGAGCAAGCCGGTGTTTCCAGCGGCAAATGGTAGCCAGGTTATGATTTAACGAGTGCGTTTATAAGTAATATGCCTATTTTCCACAATTTCACGGTTATATATAATTCACTCCATATACTCGGCTTGTTTCTACACGTCTGCGAATTCATGCTCCGACTCGGATATTTACAGTTCTATTATTTGTCAGATCAGAAATGAGATTTTCTCATATTCTTATAGTATTCTCTCACTAAGGTACTGAGAAACAGCGATCTCAGGTCAGTGCGTCTCTTTTAGCCGTTCACTATGTACTGTAACATCTGTAATAATAATAATAATAATTTTTTTTTGCTTTAATTGTGGTTACATGGGTTCTTAATTATAATTGGTTATGCATCTCATAATTAGCCATTATTTATGGCGTGCAAAATATTTACATTATTTGCTTCAAAATTAATTTAAGTTTGAATAATTAAATTAATTAAACAAATTAAATACATAGAATCAGTAATAAGATGTCCCAATTTAAGTTAATGTAATGAAATTCAAATTAAATAATTATAACAGATTTTTTTACTTTTGTTATAGTCAGAACGCATGTGTAAGATTTGTAATTAACTTACTCTCTGACTTTTTCTTAAAAATATATGTATTTCATATATTGTTTCTGAGAAATAAATGCGTGATTTATACGTGTAGATGTCCCTTTTTTATATATATGCATTACCTGTCTTAGTCTTCTCCATTTTGTAATAAATACGTTCTGTTACAGTATTATATTACAAGGCGACGAAAAAAAAAAGTTCCTTTCATTATTTAAAAAAATAAAAAAAAACTTGAGATAGTGACTGCAGAAGGAAATCTATAGAATCAAGGTACATATTTGAAACAATCTATACCATATGAAAACTATATAAT
>DWPT01006944.1:0-11109 GCA_018251895.1 Agathymus mariae mariae | reverse complement strand
TAGTAGAACCATGAAATCATGGTTGACTAAACAAGAAGCATAGTAATTAGTAGAACCATGAAATCATGGTTGACTAAACAAGAAGCATAGTAATTAGTAGAACCATGAAATCATGGTTGACTAAACAAGAAGCATAGTAATTAGTAGAACCATGAAATCATGGTTGACTAAATAAGAAGCATAGTAACTAGTAGAACCATGAAATCATGGTTGACTAAACAAGAAGCATAGTAATTAGTAGGGCTGGTAAAAACCTCTACCGCCATGAATGTGTACCTTCGTAATTTACCTAAGTTGATCAGCAGAACGTGTGCATCATGAGCAAGTGAAATTGACTCAGGCACAAGGACGAATGGAGACCCCCTTATACCCCAAAGCTATTTTCTATATTAAAAATAAATGGGTCGTCGACTCTTTCTAAAGACCTTTCGAACTTTTGATGCGACTAAGGTGAAATCAGTCACTCATCAAATTCGGTTTACAAAACTTAATTGTGTTTTAAGACTTTGGAGGGGTTTGAGTTTGTTATCAAATAGCAGGGCTCTGACATAATTAGTTCTTAGTTTCTACTCAATGTTCACATCGTTAGGGACGTAGCGGCATGCTGCAGGGTGCTCTGTCCTTTGCGTTACTAATGACATTGTTTAAACAAACATTTTTAAGGGACAACGCATTATTTTGATTTACAAAAACTTTCTGTTGTTGAAAACTGCGTCATAACATGGCATCGAGGTGAATCGGAATAAAGTGCCTTGACCTACTTGCAGCGTCCTTCTCCCCAGCATATAGTTATCAAACGTGTCAATATACAGAATTATTGTAACAAGATAAAGCGCCAAAATATTAATAAGATAGATAGATGTGTTTTATACTTGATCATAATGTTAAATCTCATATAGTATGTACAATGGAGAGATCTCATAGCGATAAAACCGCCTAATTTATTCGACTTTGATTCTGTGATTATTTCTTGTATATTTTTCAACTACGCTTATAATATGTTTATTCCTGACTGGTTTAGTTGGTTTAGTTCGATGATGGAAAACATACCGTAATACCCAGCTGGTGGACTATCGTTTCAAGCTCTATAATTTTTGGAGACTCGAACCCATCAATGGGACATTTATGGTTTGTCCAATGATGTGTATTAAATTGCGGCGCTAACCATGTGTGATGGACAAAGTGCCAACTTTTAGCTTCAATAAACTCGTAATGGAGCCGGTGCAGTCGTCCCCTTTAGGCACCGTGCTTTAAGGCCCGTCGGAAGTCATCGTGTTGTAAACATATCATGCGGTTATCTGTACACTACATTTCCTCCTATTTATGCGAGCATAAATTGTGCACTTTAGGGTTTTGGGGCCACACCGGGTTGTCGCTGCATAACATTTGGGCTGCTTAGTGTTAACTTCGTTAACAGTAGTTATTCGTTATTACACTGTATTGGCTCCACGGTATTTGTTTCAAAAGTTTATTTCAACGCCAGCTACGCTGATGTTGCATCGAGTAAACTTTCCACTACTAATCGTTTCTTCAAGTCATATCTAATTTTAGTTTAGTTTATTTATCAATTTAAAATGTCACCGACGTACGAGACAGTGCCGTGTTGTTATGTTTGGTTTCATTTCAACAATAACGTTCAAGATTATTTTCATTTAGTAAGTTTAATGTATATTTTTTTTATCATTGTAAATCTTGCAGTTAGGTACTAGCGAGTTCAGAGCGCGGGAGAATAATGAATGAAAGATAAAAATATCCGGGTGTTTATGGCTGACACAATGGCTGAAAATTTGGTTTTCAAGAGTTACACTCACCAGCCATCGGTCATGGGTTTAGATTCCATCGTTGCCAGTATTTAATCAACTTCTAAGTTTGAAACCAGAGCGTGGATCAATCAGGGATCTAACTAACACATCTTGCAAGGGAAACCATTCTACTCTACTTTTACTAAGAGACTATTCGAGACGTTATAAATCAGTTGTAAAGAGAAGCAATCCATCTGTGTCTTATATTGTGTAGGATGTTCTCGACTAGAGTATGGATTTCAGCGTCTTAATAGTAGACGGACGTCTCATGGCAGACATACGTCGGTACCGACAAACTGAGACAGTTATGTGTTCGTCTGTACCGCAAAACTATTACGTCGTAATTTCAGTTGGCGCCTGTGAAGGAATAATCAATAAGCTATGTGGAGAATGCGATAAATGTAAGCGAGCGAGTCACATGCGCGTGGTGCATGATAGGATTGTGACGACCTTGCAGCGGGACCATTTGGACAATTGTCAACACAACTATGGTAAGTTGTGTCAGAACTTACTTGTGTTAGAATTTAAAGTTATTGCACGTTCTGCGCTGCACTGAGTGGTCGGTAGTTCGGCACACTACATTTTAGCTAAATATTTCTTCGCTTGCATGTATTAAAATATGACCGCGTCATCGCGGACAAAATTCAGACAATTGGCATAGACGGGGATTACGAAAATAGAAAATGTGACGTGATACGCTACTAATGTGGTTGTTTTTTCGTTGGACCGTGTAGTAAAATCGGTTAAGGAAGAAACGACGTTTGAATTTGGATTCCACCGACAAAGATTTACGTTCGTACATTGAATTCTCTTTAGGTAACCAATACGTAAGCGGAATTCACCTTTCTGCGGTGGTGAACACGCGCGTTCGCGGCCCGAGCCGCCGCTAAGACGTCGGGAACGAGGTGGCAGCGTTCGGCCTTGCCACGTCACCGCGCCACGTGCCCGATTTAACAAGTTTGGACGACCGACCGTGAATATGACGCGGAAACTGGTTTAGCACAGAGCTAAGATTAAACTTTATTAGAATTGTTTCACTTTACTTGGTAGTCAAAATGTAATGATCGGTTGAAATAGGTTTTCGAAGTGTGCTTTTAGTTGTGGGTTTGGTTGTGTACATTCCTATTACCAACTTTAATAAATAAAATCAATACATAAAGTAAGATAATAATAATTGTATTTAGTAAATTCTACGATTGAGAATTATCTAAAATACTTCAAATATTTTGCAGTTATTAGTACTCATGATTAATTTACTGCTAATCGAAAAAAAAAGTTTTTAACCTATAGAGGACTGTTTTTTATACTTTTAGATATTTTTTATGCTTACTGATATATTTTATTATTAGGTACAGTACAGAGGAGGCATCCAAAAATCACGTTTTATTATTAATTTAACAAAATTAGATAAAATCCGAATCTATATAAAAGCGACAAACGTTTGGCGTTTCGAATGATGAACGGTGGTGGCAGGGATTCGCGAGATATGGCATCCCGTCGGTAAACTTGTAGCTACATTGGCGAAATAGAAAGCCACTCCAACGGGTCGTCGACCCCGTGACCGTCGCTCAGCACGAATATATCTCCTCAGCTCAGCTGTGAATCGCAAGTAAAATACAGCTGAGTTTACAGATGATTGTTGGTCACATACGAATATGAAATGGATCGAGATTTCGGAGCGAGAATCGTGCGCACTTTTCGTTCACGTTAGTAATTAGGCGTCTCCTGTTAAATTTTTACCTACTGTTGGGATGTCGTGGGACTGTCCGGAAGATAGTAGCGTCTTCGTATACATTAACCAATGTTAATATAAATTTCTTTGTTTTATTGATTGATTCATCGCATCTGAACTGAAACTATTTAATGTAAAGATTTAATTATTACTGTTTAAGTACAGTCAATGAATTATCGTTCCAGTATAGTAGAAGTAGAAGATGTTAATTTAACTGTACAATTTGACAAGGTGAAAAGGGTTAGAGGGTATTAACATTAGTAAACTTTAAAATGTAAAATGTTTGGTGGTAGTTTTTTTATGTCTAGAATTTGTTCCACGATGTTTCAATAAACGTCCCACTCACCTTTGGATGTTCACTTATAAATGTAGGACTCATCTAATTTTCCTCGCTTTAACCGGTCTTTAACCGGTAAAAGTACCACATCTCGGGTACACACTTCATCATTGCTCGAACACATTTGATTCAGGCATCGAAACATTTTGGATTACACAATTTAACGTTACTTGCAATGCATCTACCTGCGTTGGACGAGCAACCTCTCACAATGTTACATTTCATAGTCACTTGTACACCTTGTTGTCGTCGTAGGAACATGTATATCATTGGTAGTCACAAAGTAATTAACATACGGACAGTTACACCGACACTCGATAAGCAAACATACGGACTGGACGTATGGGACGGCGCCTGTTGCAACGGGATGGCTCTCACAGTGGGTGTATGATGAATCAATTGTTTATGTCGCATCAATATCTACGCCGACCGGGAATTAATTGATTTTATACAGTTTTGCGATGTATAATAATGTTTCAGGGCTCTCGACCAGGGTCGACGACTGCTACCTAAGGATGTTATCCAGACGGGATTACTTAAGGCAGCGATCACATGTTCAACTACCGCCATGTAAAATATCGTCTCGCCCTTCCATCTTACGTTCGATTTTAGGCACCATGAGATGATCAATTTTACGTTATCAACTTACAATTCCTGATTAATCCTTGCTTAATAATAGAATAAAATGTTTTCTTCTTATTGATTTAATCATAGAGTTATCGTGAAATGTTTCCAGCAATCCGCCGCACGATGTCCTATTAATTGGATATACAGGACGTCGGAGCTCGCGCTTTGCTAATGTTAATGCTAAGAAACATCTCAGTACATCTTTTAAAATAACATTATGACTATTACAAAAGAAGTTTCAACTTCGGCAATGTTATATCATTAATAATAATATCATTTACATGTAGCTGCGCTTTCCAACAGGTAACTAACGTATCGGCTTTGGAACCTAGTAATCGCACTCCAAGCCCCATAAAAGAACGCTGATTCATGAATCCAATGGAACGGAACGACGTCCATGAATCAAACATAATACAAAATCCGTCGTCGACACGTTGTTGGCCAAGCAGAAAGCATCCATCTAACACGGCTCTCGAAACATACTTCATGGTAGATTTAAACAAGGCGGTAGTTAGCGTCGTGGGAAAAAACTCACGGTACTGAAACTGAATGGTAAACATTCCAGAGACTACCGACAGGGTGCGCCATTAGATCCATATTTAGATCTCAAGAATAAAACCCCAGCAGGTATTACGTAAGTGATATGAATTGAACTAGCACCTCTATTATGTTCACTCAGCACTACTGTACTGTAACTAACTGACCTTCCTCTACGAGCGTCACTGCCATCCGCGACATTATTTATTGTGTGTGTGCTACAGAGCTGCTCTTCGGACGCGACACTTTAACGAGTGACGTCTTCCTTTCAGTTAACACGCCAGTTTGAATATATTAGCGACGCACGAGTGTGTACGATAACTATAAATACATAACAATGCGGATCGATTAATTTAGACTTTTAGAGTTCTGTCTATCGTATCCAAAAAAAATAACACTTATATTATGATTCAGGGGTCTGTCTGCGCCTTGTAACAGGCTTTCTCCATATCTAATGTGACAAAATCGACACGGTCACTCGACAGACACCGACGATAGTAGCAGGGAAGCGTTTTAACTTCACGTTGACTGCGTTTTACGTGCTTTTAGGTACCACATCAAGAAATGCGACACTCACTGAACTTGACACTGTTTTCACCTGAAACAAATTAATTGGTGGGTGCCACAATTGAGTTATTTTAAACTCATTTCTTGTATTTCATACAAATACAATCTAACAGCAACGTCATATACCTATAGTATATACTAGTTTAGTACGTTGCTTATTTTAAAAGATAAAAAGTTGTTAAAACAAATCGAGATGAATAAGGTATTCGTTTCATGCATGTTAGATACGTCTAGATAAAGTAAGTACATTTACGTGTTCACCGCGACGCATAAATTGTTTTACAAGTACACACGTCGAATGTATTGAGCGCTTAATTACCTCGGTAGAAGTGCAGTGTACCTACTGCGCACGGGGTGAGCGATAACTGCTATCACGCATTGCGCGTATTTCAGCCGTTCAGGTGTGGCTGTGTGTACAGCGCACACCCTGACGAGCTCTCGTGCACGCAGTGTGGCGAGGTAGCGTGTCTTCGCGGCCCTCCTGCAAGTGATTCTCGGTTGGGGATAAATAGCGCTCGCGTACACATTGTTCATCCATATTTTGTTTCCTGTAACTCTATTCTGTTACGAAACAAATAAATAAATAACGTCGCATCAATAATCTCGTAACAAAGAAACACCAGTATTCAATTCTGAAATAGAAATGTTTGTTCATTCCAATTTAAGTAATTGAGAAAATAAATATAGTTGGTGGTGACGCCTCGGCCTCCACACTCGGACCGGGTGACGTCGGTCGTCTGGTCGGTAGGAATTTGTCACGTACAAAGAAACTGATTTATATTACATGATAAAATATGAACATGACGGTGTTTGTACGACTCTTCTATATTTTATGATCGTTATACCATGTTAAGGATATCCATACCAACGTTATAAGAGAGAATTCATTTGAGCATCTATCAGCATCTATTTAATAAAGAATACCATTTGTAAGCTACGTTATTTCTGGTGATGGTTTCATATAAATCCATGCTTAGAGATATTACCTGTACTATGCTACTTGTTACAGTACAATGGAAACTGTATCAAAACATCATAAATCCAATCATTAATGAAACCATGTGATTTGGTCACTTTGATAAAAACTTTTTGCAGTTTAGTTACATAAAAAAAAAACTTTATTGTCTCTTAGTGTGGGCTAAAAACAAAAAGATCCATAGGCGACCCCGTAGATCAGTTTGTAGTGACGATGCTGGACAGATCGTGGGCATTTGCGACATTCATGTCTCCGTGCCACGCGCAACACGGACCGTACTAGTCGGCGGAAGTGTCTCAACGTTTTGTTCTTGATGATTCCGAGTTGATAGACTTCTCATACCTTTCAGAGCATTATTCAGCCGGGACGATGGTTTCCTTCAGCGAATTCATCTCGGTAGTAGTATGTACTCCTAGTATTGCAACAACCCAGATAGACCCCCGTGCGAACCACCGCGAAGCCACTGGCTGTCACCGCCGGTTATTTAAACTACCTGACACGAATCCGACTACCCAAGTGACAATGAGGGAACATAGTTTTTGTGAACAATTACAAACCCTTAACTAAATATATAATTGTTTGGTACTTCTCGACTTGTTGAGTAGTCGATTATCGATCATTATTCAAAATCTATTTTGTAATTTATTTCATTACAAGAATGTACTAAGTATAAGTAGATAATATTATTGTATAAGTTTGTGATAAAATGGCAATTAAATGTAGTAGGTACATAGATTTACGAGGCCACGTGGGTCGGTTATATCAACAAAGAAAAGGTATTACTTCTGTACAGCGAAAGTGTCGCGTTGAGGCTCCATTCAAATTTAAAGATTCGTCAAGTTATTAGAGATAGAGTGACAGAGCTGTCCGAGTTCACAATGCTCCCAAATGTAGATATTTAAAATTGATGAGTAATGAGATGGTCAGATAGTTCAGACTCAGTCGTTGGGAGCAGAGACGCGTTTGCACCCAGTACGAATAGGTCGGCAGCGACCACTTTACCCCAGTATAGAACATACGGATGACCAATTAAATGGACATTTTAATGATGTAAACCAGAGATAAAACACTGACCTGTACCCGCTGTAGATATAATATAAGATGCGTTTGCGCGTTTCACATCAAAATATTGCTAGACTCTGCCGCGTGTCTTGGCTGTATGATCGTGTCTCATGACCATGTCTGATAGCGAATTTATCATTGAACACAAATATATTAATTATTTTTCAGCTTGAAAGACGGCTCTACCTTACTTTGTTCCCATTTCATATCCAACTACGCGTCAGTGATACCTACAGTTTCACTAGCGCCCACGGACGTCAGCTCTCGCCCGCAGGTGGCTCGGCTGGTCGTCCGTCGGCTATTTACATAAATATTACATCTGCTTTTATTACCG
This sequence comes from Agathymus mariae mariae, assembly GCA_018251895.1. Lineage (NCBI taxonomy): Eukaryota > Metazoa > Arthropoda > Insecta > Lepidoptera > Hesperiidae > Agathymus > Agathymus mariae. Next base: position 3,135 of record DWPT01006944.1, on the reverse strand, counting down.
TGTGTGATATATACCGCACCTTAATATACTTTGTTGTTTTTTTGCAACCGAGTGTTTTTATATATAATATTTATCCCATTATTTATGTATTTATACATAAGTTATTTGTCACGTCCCGTTTAAATCGAGGCATAACGAATAATATGATAAGCCAGTTATGAGCCATACTGGAAGTAGAGGAGGACATAAATAAGATTTGTGTACCATTGGACGTCGCAACAAAACGTACTATTAGTATCCTGATCGGAGCCGTTTTGTAGCATCCTTATACAGTCGAAGCGCTCCGTCTAGAACATTCTGCACATTACTTGTCACGATTGAAGACAGAGACTACACTACAATTAAACGACTCAAACGCATTTGGCCGTATTCAATACTACGTATACGTAACATGTTTTGAAACATGTTACTTCCTCGTTTTAACGATGCTATACCAAACTTAATAGTTATCGCTTCAAATACTATTTCGATTTGGCAACTACAAATGGATAAGAACGAGGGTGACGTGATGTAAGGGTACGGTGTATTCGTTCCAAGTTCCCTCGACTAGGGTTACGAGGTCCGACCCGCCCGTCGTGGTCGGCTAGCAGTAATTATGCAAGTTTTGCTGCAACTCGATGACGGCGGCCGAACACGGAGGGATCCGCCGCGAGGGATGTCGGTACGAGGTCATCCAAATGTCGATATCGATGTTAGAAGTGCTTAAAATCTGTAAAAATCTTTAAAAATCTATGAAATCTTAAAAAATACGTGTCAGAAATAATTTTCATGTGTCGAGGAGTGAAAGAATGAAAAGACTATGATTATAATTATACTGAAAACAGAAGAAACAATGATCAAATGATGATTTTGTATTATTATTTTCTTTGATTGTTTTTTAATCAAGAAATATTCAAAAAAGAAACGGTCATCACTCAAAAGGAATTTTATTGATTTACGGTTTGTTAAATTCGTGAATAAAGAATTTTAGAACAAAAAAGTTATATGATGAGACAAGGCATGGCGTTAAGTAAGTGTTATTAAATTTGTCGGTACTTTTGCATAATAAGGGTCCCAAAATCTGACTGGTGGAATTATATGAAAAGTTGCAGAGTTGTAAAGTAGCTTCAGGTGTTGCTCATCACTCTTCTCATCATCAATTCTTCGGCAATCATGTTGCGGATGTTGTCCTATATATTAAATGAAAACTTGTACAACATTTAAATTTTAATATTATTACAAGAAACGAAAAAAAAATCTGGATAAATATCTTGTACGAAACGATTCGACAGTTTTATAGTTACACTGATATTTCATTACCAGTTATCATGGTCAAGGTATGAGACGTGAAACCGTGACAAACACAAATTACAAGTACATCTATCAACTTTTCATCTTTGCGTACTGAAGTTAATAAATCTTTTCGCTGAGATATTGACTGGTATTCACTGGTTAAGTGCGACCTCCATTTTTATCATTTCCAATTTAAATTTAGTAACTAATTGTTCCACTTACGTTTATTTCGGTACATAACAAATATTATTTAATGATGACGTACTTAAATTATATCGCCTATTTATCGTCTGTGTATCTATTAATTAAAGCGCAAAATCTAAAATATATTAAGTATAAAAAATACTTTTGGATTATTTTTTTAAATATTGAACCAACAGCACATATAAACATATGGAAGCTTAAATTTCTGACTGTTGAAAATGAATAAGTTTGGTTGTACGGTATGTGTTTCATTAGCTTCGAATGCTTAACTTAGATAAACCCTTGATTAAATATAAAATAATGTAGTAATAATTGTCTATCGACAAATCTCAAATAGCATTTGCTACAGCACACGAATTCACGTTCCATTGTCGGTCGTGGAAATTTCCACGCTCAAACATGTAACCTTCAGGCGCACCGCTCTAACTAGTGAATTACAATATATTCGTCTCTCTGTCGCACAAAATCGACGCCGGCGCTCTGACCTACAGCGGTAGCGCTGCTCTAACCAGTACAACCTCGCCAGTTGCTTTCTCTTTCGGGCCGGCAGCTCGACGTTCTATTTTACGAATAGCTCTCAGCTATGTATACTTCTCGGTCGTCGGTCAAATGATTTTTGTTAGCTGTCTTTCTCTAGAGCTTGAATGGAGCGAATTTTGTTTTGTTGATGCAGAGCTACAGCTTCAAAGCCCCCCAGAACAGTACTACGACCACGTGCTCGGGAGGTTAACGACTGATAATACAGATAACATTCTGTGTCTATAAATAAACAATACTTGTTGCAATGTTGCGACTCATTATTTTTCCATACTTTTCTGAACTTTTCTGGTTTTTTTTTATATAGTACCTAAAAGGGACACGGTATTGTAACTGTCGCACCGAGACGGTAATGAATAATTAAATATAAAACGTGTGAAGGTAGCCGGCGACTCCTGTGGTTGTTTCTCCACCGAGCGGCGGCGCGGTGTCGAGGTAGTAGGAACGGAATGACTCGTGCGTAGACATCTGACAGTCGACAAACGAGTGGACGATCCTGGTGGTGGTAAGTGGTCACCGCTGCCATTGCACGTCTGCGACAACGCGGATATCTGCGACGGGTTTCCGGCACTGTAACCGCAACACCTCGGAGCATTTTCACATTCTAGAAGGAGGACGGTAGCTAGCCAGCCAGCGAGAGTATTTATCGAAATTAAATAGGTCGGCACCCAGCCCAGCGACCCTAAACAGACGGGCCCCTGCGTAATCAATTGTGCAGCATGATGCACCACCGGCACGACAGGCCTGCAATTAACAACCAAACCAAACACCCCAATTTGATATCTGAATGGTAAAATTATTTTGATTCCAAAGTAATTTCATACGTTACACCTGCAAGGGTGTTATTGTTATGCGTCCATTGATGTCGTCGAGAGGTCTGCCGGACGCAGTAGTCGACCGGTTACTTCTAGCTCGTGTTCCATTCGAACCACGTACATAAAAATTGGTACACAATAGATAATCATTTGACTGACTACCGAGTTGGTGTACGGCAGCCGTGCTCGCCGCGAGAGACGGCTGAGCGGCCGCAATCAAGGCTCGCTTTGATAAATATTTTCAGAAATGTTTATAAACTCTCACTTTACCGACTGCCGTGATAAATTTTCCGTTATTCCCATTCCA
>DWPT01006943.1:0-11111 GCA_018251895.1 Agathymus mariae mariae | reverse complement strand
GTATTCTAGGCCGCCCCAATACGGCTCAATAATATTCAAGAAAATCAGTTCATAAGCATAGGAGAAAAAGGGGTACAACATTTTTGGGACAATAAAAACTGAAAAAGTACGTATTGTCACTGGAGGCTTTTATTTAAAAAAAAACTTTTATATACATTTTGGCTTCATAATTTTTATTTCATTCGTACACAAGTAATCAGTGAATGTTATTCATTCACAAAATAAAAATGAACAAATAATAAACATTTCCTATAGCTTAACGTAATATTTACAATAAATTAAAAAATGTTAGTTAGCCCTCGTAGTTACCGCTACGTTCAAGATACCGACTAATACTCTGAAGTAAATTATGAGATTTGTAGTGAAAAAGATAATTAAATATTTGGAAAACTTTGATAATGTTGCGGACATATTTTGAAATTAGATAAATAAATTAAAAGTGTGTCCACCCAAGTTAAACCACGAGCTTCAGCTAGTTAACAGTAATATAAGACTATCCTTGTATGACCGTTGAGCAAAAATACCAAATATCTTTTGTCACGCCCATCTGCTCAACCTGAAAGTTGACGTTCAATAAGGACAGCGAGATCTCCAAATTAAATTGGAGGTATTCGCATTCGTGTGAACTAATATCCCCTTATTTATGAATCATTGAAGCGATCTTCATGAAACTTGGTTAATTAATTACTTACTTCAGTAGAGTTCGTGTATGTAGTAGGATGGTGATCTGGAGATATATGACTGCGAGATTTTGTAATTTAATTGCACAATTTGTAACAGTAAATGGATTTTGAACATGATGATGATGAGAATGGTGAGAATAAGGCTGATGAGGTTGATGATGACTGTGATTATAGTGAATACCACAAATGAACGATATGAAGAAATTTAAAAGTTATTTATAAATTCACCACTTCACAGGAAACCAGCGTGGATATATTTTGTTTTGCTAGCCTCTGTATTGAACCACAAGTATGAACGGGCAGTATGCATGAATGCATAATTGCGTAAAGGATTTTGAATTGGAATTTTATTATATAATTTATAATACGTGTTTATTACAGGAGAAATTAAATCGAATAACTTTTTTTTGCTTCCTTTTTAATTCTGTTTAAATTTGTGTTTCTCTTTTATAGATGTTATTTAAAGGAAATCTAATTAACATGACTCAATACGTCTTTATTATGTATCCTAAATATTTTATAAATTTGCAATTTATATGGTTTATATTATATGTATATAAAGTCATCTTTAGTTAAGTAAATTTAAATTTTACTTAGTTAAGTATAAGTTCCGCTCAAGCATTAGGACGTAGACAAGAATGGTGCAACTGATATATGTAAATGATGTTATTCATTGATAATTTCTTAATATTTCGTAGTTCAAAGGAAATAAAATGCACTTTATTTTCAACAGAATATCGATTCTCGTAGAACCCATTTATTGAGAGACGGGCCATCAAATATTATGCTTCGGAGATTTTCAGGTTGTCGTGTATATTTGCAAGTCATATACATTGCGTAACACACCACGCGATAATAGACCAAAATGCTTGGTGATATAGCTAAATTTTGCGTGTGACAGAGCGGTCCTTTTGAAGCCCTTATACCGGTGGGTTTAGTGAAGTACCAAGTACTTTACGTACTCGTAGCGCGGCGTACTAATGAAGCGGTTGTGTGTTTAATTCAAAGGTGTATTCTGTTTTGGAATATAAACTGAAATAGAATTCCGTTAATTAATTTAGCATGGAACGTATACAGCGTTTTGTCCTCCGTTCGGGTTCAACAAATAATTATAACACACAAATACTTGAAATATAGCCATTGTCCATCCAGAGTAATGTACCTTTCAAATGGAAAAATATTTTTACATATAGGTACCGTAGTTCTGGAGATTACCTTCTGGTTTTCTAGGAACTCATAAATTTGTACGCTTTTAATATTAGTATAGATAATATTCTGTATCATTTAAGACATAAGTGTATTACATCAGATTACTAAATATTTTACTCTTGGATTTCTTTTCTTCTCCTTTTTTCAGATTCTTCTTTGGATTCTCTTTTGAAAAATACTGCGTGAGGATGCGAATATTCGCTGCATTCCTTCATTTACAATAGTTTTTCTAAAGTCTTAATTAAAAGATATACTCATATTGCAATGCAGATATACAATTTAAATGCTGTGGAATCTTTAATGAATTCTAAACTACACTATACTGCAATGCGTACTCAGTGGTTTTCGGCAAACGAAATGAGAAACCTCAGCAGGGCTGTGCTTCCAACTTTAATGCAACACGGCGTTTCTTTTCAAGTAAAGCTATTAAAGCAGAACTTAAAGGCGTGTAACTATTTAATTTAAAGTATCGTTATTTATTCACAACAAAACTACGAACCCCACCTGAATTATATGGAAAGTCAAAAACTTAGTAATATCATTAGAATAACCATATAATTTTTTTGTATTGCAATCTAATTTGGACTCTATTCCTTTTTAAATAAGGTATGAATGTTGTGTGCCTAAAAAATATTTTTGATTAAAGGTCGGCAGTACTGTAGGTAGTTCGAGGACGCTTTGTTGTTATGAATGGCTCGCAATAATGTCTCAGTTTCATAGAATTTCTTAGGAATATTAACGTAATATCTCTCAATGTCTCGCAGGTTGTCCTTCAATCCTTCGACTTCAATATCTGAGCTACTAATTTGTTTTTAATGTTCATGTTAATACCACTAACAGACGAGCTGGGAAAGATAATTATAAAGTAAAGTATACAAATATTATCCGCACGCGATACTATTTTTGTGAATATATGAAGCGATGTGTTTACATCAAAAATCATTATTCAAAATTGCGGTCCGCGGGCGTGTATGAGTTAGAAATTTGTTTTTACTACACATGTGTATAAAATATTCACATAATAGTTACTAATCTTTTAAAAGTAGTTTAAAACTGACTGTTATATTCTATAAATATATTCAGAAAAAAACATCCCACTTTCAAAACATTCTTCGTAGAACCAAGATAACTCTCAGATGGATTCAACATATGTTATACATTTATATATACTTGTATTCTTTTAACTAAAATCGTATATTTATATAAAAAAAAATGTAAATGTAATTTGAGAAACTTATTTTTCTTATTGTGTTTAGTACTTCTTGGTGAATCAGTTACAAAATCCTTCTAAATTTTTGCATTTATAGTATTAGTAAAATTAGGTTCTTAGCGTTGAATACAATCATGTCTAATATGACATTCGTTTCTATGAAGACGAGAACGGGTGAAATTTTACTTTACAAACATCTTGTTTACAATCATGCAAATAAACCGAACATTATGACGGTAACAAAAATTGTTACATAAATTGCTATCATAAAGAAATCAATACCAGAGACTCGAATAAAATAGCAATTCTTTATAGTCTAAAAGGTATTCGAAGCTTACGTAACATAATGGAGTGAGGTTACAAAGGCTGTCAACGTAGAAAAACTTTGTAGATTTAAGAAGATCTTTCAGTTTCACCTGCACTCAGTAATCTGATCCCACATCGATAACTCAGACCTTTCCACGACCTTAGCCTCAACGATTGTTATATCTTTTGTACATATTGTTAGCTAATATTTGATAAGCATAATGTACCTCAATACCTGCACCAACTCACATACGACATTCTACGACATTCGACGATATACTAAAAGAAATATACATATATATCAATACGTTCCGTGTATAACAATAATAACGAGACATCGCTTCTTATTGTTCAGACAAGGAAACAACTAGCTTTAAAAATACTACGAACCCTGAAGTATTTTGCTACAAAATATAAAGTAACAGAACAGCGCTTCATATTACACGCTCGGTGAAATGGCGTCTTTTAATAAAGTTCATACAAAATATTCGGACAAGTTATTGTCCTGTCTAACGCGAACGTTTAGTTGAAGGTTGTGTGAAGTGTTCGGGCACTTTAGACCATGGAACGCTTGGAAGCGAGCCAACTAACTTGACACTTACAGTGTCCGCTTTACTACAAGTAGGTAGGTCTCGGTCTCAATGTGTAACTATGTATCTTCATGTGGACTGTAGAGACTAAATTAGTCTCTAAGATAGGTTATTTCGTAGCTCTGTAATTTAGTGCTTGTTTTGTAACAAATTTGGATACAATGAAGAAGATTAGGTAGTATTCATATTTTGAAATTATGAAGATTAATTTAAACGATAGATTTTTTTATTAAAGGGATTGTAGATATTCATGTTATTCTTTCAATTCGGCTGTGGTCTTTGTGTATGTGTGAGCTGAATTCGTTTGTGTGATATTAACAAATAATTTCCAAAAGATGTGTTCGATCTAATTACCACTCTCTGCTATAGTAAACACAAAATTTACGACCGTAGTCTTTAATTCACTGCTCTTCTGACATAGTCTTAACAGGATCTATTATACCACGATAAAGTGCTTGTTTCAATACATGATAAGGTATTTGATATAATCTTATGGAAATTAAAAAAAAAAACTTTGTATGTTGTAACACTATTTTAGGTAAGAAATACCTATGTTCACAAATACTTGTTTATGTAGCTGTAAATGAAAATATTTCAAATTCTTTAAAAATACTTATTAACGATAGCCCTTATATTTTGTTTTTTTTTTTAACTCGAAAGTATTAAGAATATGAACAATGATTATAATGGATGACTGGATCAAACTCTATATCAAAATTTTTCTTACAAGAATTATTAAAAAAATATTTCTGAATTACATTTAACCTTTCATTTACATAAGATAATAATACATAATATTAATAAGAGATTGTAAGGTAAGGATCGTAACTATATTTCAAAAAATCTGATTGTCCGGAACTGGTTCAAGCGCCTTGTGATATTGTAGTATTTTATTAATTATTTGTTTTTATAAATAGCGGTAAAATTATATGATAGAGTAAGTTATAAAAAAAAAATCAACACAAATTTTAAAACTGACTGGACTGAAAAAAGTAAGCTAAGGAATAGGTAAGGAGGGAGAAAATAGGAAAAAGAAGTGTACTTAAGCTCAAACGAAGGCTCCAAAGTTGCTGCAAGAAGAGCTCAAGTACTAAGATGAACTTCCTTGAAAATCTTTACTGTCTAAAAAGATTTTTTGGAACTGCGTTAGAAACTAATTTTTTTTTGATGATTGTATTTTTTTAATAAAATTGATAATATTAGTTATTCTCGTTATTTTAGCCAAAATGCTTCGACAAATCATGAATGGATGGAAACTCTATATCGATAAGTTATATTAAAAGGCTATTTAATAGTTTTTATTTATAACAAATTGGCCAATTATAATTTATTTTGTAAATGCAATCGTTTACAAAATACTAATATTACAATCGCATTTTTTACGAACTAAATTGAAATATAATGTCATTACATTTTCACAGAATTGTTTGATGGACTGTGCTTCATGAATAAGATCTATTAAGCATTGAAGCGTCGGTTAAGGTTAATTGACCATTTTAAAAGACGCTGATGCCCACCAAAGTCGACGACGAAGCAATCACTTTTTTCTCTTTGTCGTGATATCTGGTGAAAATTCTTTTATAAATTCGAAGTAATTAATCCCGAGTATCATTAAACGCTTGCCAGAAACATTCACAGCTACGAACTACGCCCATCATGAAACTCCATGGAGTTCAGCTTTGCCTTATAGCACCCAGATTCAAATTTAAATTCAACATCATTTAATCCTGGAGGTATTCTGTAAATACACTTATGCATGTCAATTTTTACTTCTACTTCCGTTTCGAAAAGGTGCTTTGACATCGAAGAGAAGAAACGGCGAAAGAAACTCCTGAGGACATATTTTAAACAACATATGGTAATTACAAAAGTTTAAACCTGTGCGGAATTGGTTTCGACGCCATTATTTTCAGGCGTCCTTGTCATTAATATCTATACTATATTATCCTTTACCTATAAGTTGTATTTCCACGCGTCGCTTAAAAGTTCCAATGGGTAATTCACGTACCAACTTTGGAACGCTATTGTAAAAACGAACTCAAAGCCCCGTAAAAGAACGCGCAACCTTTTGAAGAGGTTACCAAATTATGCCTATTTCTTGTTTCATGATTGTGTACCACTATGTACTAAATTACTAAAAATATATTGACTGGACTGGGGTACATATATTTCTTTTAACTTTTCCCTCAACGACTCACGCGAATAGTCAGAAGAAAGCTGCATCTAAACTTTTGGATTACCCTCAGCCGGCTGCCTTTGGTTCCGTGTGACATAATTTCAATATTTAAGTCGTCATAGTCTTCATTAGTGAGTATCCAGTTCATGTGCCAGATGGTATCCGGTATGAGACGAAAATAAATCAGAATTAAATTAAATCAAAATTATAAACAACTAGAAAGAAATATGAAATCAGACACGACGGTCTTATTAATTATTTGTTTACCCTCAGATATACGAGTACATCGGATAGGTCAGTAGACATCGAAGCTATTGATCATTGGGCACGCGCTATGTGTTGAGTATATGTGAAGAGATAAATGAAACGGTAAGGGAGGTGTAAAAGCCATGTCACTGTCCACGACTATTCTTACTAAAACATGTTTTTGTCCCAGTCTTATTATTTGTTCAGTAATCTCAGAGCTTGTTATTAAATACATGCAAACATCTAACGTTTCACGAGCGGATTTTAAGTATTTCATTAATTTAAAACAATTTAATTCTCTACTTTCGCAAATTGTTATATCTTTGTTATGTGGAACTTTTATAGTATGGTGGACTACATCATCCGAAAATAATATGACATCGTTTATCTCTCGATTTCTTATGTTTACTATATCGCTGCATATTTCATCGCTTACAACCTCGGTCGAACGCCTTCCAAAGTTAAAAAAATACTTGCATAACTTTTTTGCGACCTGGGAAGCAACTACAATGGTTGCAGTTGATGCCAAAAGTATTTTAGCACTTTTCCAATCCATAACGAACTTTTTATTATGACATTAAATTTGTAAAACTCAGTTCAATAAATATTTCAACTAAAATAAACTAATAATGTATACTTCACCATATTGATCACGCATTTATTAATGTTTTTTATGCAAGGTGAACTTCAACTCACTACCTACCCTCGTTTTATAATATTTTTTATCCTTTCATCAGATCACTCTATGGCATGAGTTTGGTATTAACTAGATATTTATTAATATTTATGTAAAGTTTAATTTGTAACGTTTACTCTAATAATATGTATACCCATAATTTTGAAGAATACATGATGTAGTACAAAAGTTAAAGATACTTATTAAGAAAACTATGTGTCATTGCATTACTTTATGGTTATTTAATTTCAACAGAGAGTATAGCATAGAGTACTAAAACCTTTAGTATTGCAATGTCTATGGTTTTTACGTATTTCTGATTTGCGTTGTTAGTAGATGGACGTCTGCTTATCTTTTCGTGCTTTAGTGCGTATCGAAGTTTGTTGTGTATTTGTGTAATAAATTATGCCATTTATTTCGAAAGATTGGCGATCGCCCGGGGAAGAGTGGGTTAAGACTCAAGAGGGTTGGGAAAAGAAAAAGGTCCTCGAATGCACCGCACAAAGGTGAGTTGTTGCAAAACAAACCGATCCTTTGTTCGATTTTAGTTACACAGCATGATTTGTTTTAATAATAGCTAATATAATTAATGGACGTTTACGTTTTAATGCTTTTGATATAGTAATATAATATTTATTGTGAATTGCGAAATTAGAGTTTGTGTTTTGCATTGCAGATATCCTGTTTTATCTAACTTTAACAGTGACGATAATCAACAAAAGTCTTGGTGAGTGCCCTCGCTATAACTGTCATGTTTCGCGATCAGCTGATTCTGTTTTCTTTGTGTAAGCTGCCTATCGATTTTCTTGCGTGTCGCCTTCGCCTGATTTTTCGTAGTTAATACATTTAAACTTAACTAGGTAAGGGTCACAGGCACTTTCAAAGGTTACTAACGCTGCCAATAATATGATAAACTAATATTATGTATCGATATATTATAATGTGATCATTAGAATCAATAGGCAAACACACCAGAGAATCAGTTTTACTATTTTGCTAGCAGACTTCGGTTGTAAAGATACAAAAATATTTAATTTTACTTAAGTCGTTCTATAAAGTGTAATAAAAATGATATCGGTATATCGAGTACCAACGGAGGCATTTAATTATTTGATTATGTCGCAGTTTTAATACAAAATACATCAAATAGAAATACGTAAATTAAATCCAACCGAAATCAACACATGATGAGTAAGTACCTATAAAGCAACAAAGCTGTAACGAATTACAGTCGTTTTTTGATTTTGAACATTAATTAGAAACGTGTTGATTAGTATTCATATATTTTTAATTTTTATTCACTACGTAGGTATTTATTTTTACTCTTTACTTACCCATCAGTGGCCATGAGATATTCATATTGTTAAGAAGTCTGCGATGAGTCGCTTCCAAATACCGGAAAATTATCGGAAACTACTTACTTCAGTTGCTAATTGTTACAACCATCGAATGGTACTCAAACTAACAATACTATTACTACTAAAATTCAAAGTCACCTAGTTGATAGTATGTCCACATTTTTATTACCTCAAAACATTAATAATACCTTCATATTATTCCCGTCTTGTTCCACTTTGGGCACCTAGTTTGGACGCCGTTTGTCTTGTACAAACAAAATAGTATCGATCCTAATAATCTGTTTAAAAGCCACGTAACATCAGGTGGAATTGGATTTTCAGCGTATTCATGCCTACAGAAATAAATTATCTTTGAATCGCTTTCGAAAAGTTTCAATAATTTGAACGTTAACTTAGTTGATGTTAAGTTTCACATGGTTTAAAGTAATCATTTCATCCGACATACCCGCATGTTAATTCAAAAGCCGACGCGTAATTTTGAAACGTTGAAATGAAATTGTTAACGACATTGTATTCACAGTGTTATGAAACGTCAATTATGCGAACGCCGTCCAGTTTCTACGTTGCACCTACTCGTATATAGGCCAAGGACTTGCAGATGTAGGTTTCTGATAATCTAAACATTAACGTTATGTAAACGCAATTGATGGCGCTGTAATTTATTTTCAATTGTAATTTATTTTTGTAATTTATTTAAAAAAAAAAGTTAAGTAGACACGCTAACTATTTGTGTCGCTTATAAGTAATCAAGTAAATAAATTAAAAATTAATTTCGGCCTTAGTAGAGACTTAGATTGGTTACCGCTCCATAAAATTACTTAAATCTTCCAGAGTTTACAGGTATGTTTCAGTGCAAATTGGTTAAGGGTTTTAATGCCCGAGTTTTAGAAATTCTTATGCGATACGTAGGGTTGTTAGTAGCCGAGCCCAACGTTAACTTAACATTTTGATAATAATGAATTAATGAAATAATATTGCCGGTTTTATTCATTTATAAAGCAAGGAATGGAATTAGTCGAATGTTTCATATTTCCTAAGATCGGAAGTAAGAAAATAACCGAAGCAGCTTCTCTTATTGGTTGCTTACAATTATCACAAATCAAACCTATGGACGGTGTTCACTTATCTGGCTATATAATTGTATTTTAATATCTATCTGGACTAAGACATTTATTTGCAAATTATTAGAACTGTATTTGAGATTATGATTTACTAGGAGATAATTAATAGCAAGTGATATAAAATTCAATTATTAAAGATTTTTCCTTGACATGAACTGAGGTTATTCATATAATGCATCACCTCAATAAAAAAAAAGCAGTGTCGTATGTAATATTGTTCAAAACAAATACGTATGTACGGAACTTTTGGAATACTGAAAGATTAAATCGAGCGTTATTGCATTGGTGGGTGGTATCCTGAATTCTGTAGTGATAGGTAGACGAGAAACACAAACGCAAAGTCGTTTGAAAGATTTCTGGGTCAGCTTCAAAATTCCGGAATATTTTCAAGTCTGCAATTCTTAATTATCTTTAAACTAGAAGCAATTGTATTATGTTGACGAAACTTTTTACGGAGCAATATAATATACCGAAATTATTTCTATTAATAGACAAGCTTCCTTATGGTAAGTTGTCGCCGCTGCTCTTGGGAATCATGACAACAAAGATGTTACTGACGAAGCTGTAGTAACTATCTTCCTCATTGTAACAGAGACTCGGCAAAAACATTTCGCGTTTGATTCTATATAAAGTGTGGCAGCTAGCCAGAAGTAAAGAACCCTAATAATTGCGCTAGCATGACTAGATCAAGCTGGGTAATAGTGCAACAACTTGGACTGTGAATGTGGCACCGTTGCCTCTTCCATTGTTCGGCAAGATGTACCACGAGCACGGATAGTTTGGATTAAAGGATGGGCATTTTACAGACACGTGTTATACGGTAGTAATTTTTAATACCGCTACAACCACTTTCAAATATCACCGTAAAGAAATTTGGTGGGATTATGTATCCTTCTTATTGTCAGAAATATGTTGAAATCAAAGTTCACCGTGCCACAGATGTCAAATTGTTCTGTTGTTCTATTTAAATTAACAATACAACTACTACCTCTTCGAGATCGATTCCGGGGTTCGTGGATTACAATACTTAATCTGAAAGCCTTCAGAATATAGCGAAGAAAATAATATGTATGAGTTATCATTATCTTGAATGATGTATTAATATATCAGTTAGAAATAAATGTCCAGACTTCTCCATTTTGTTGCCAATTAGCATGTTGTCATTAGCCAGTACCCAGCTGTGGAATACATTATCGTTAAGTGACGAACACCGATGGAGGATGGAGTTAATAATTTTCTGTCCAAGGTAATAATAGTCATGTTGTGGTGTAAGAAAGTATGATGACTTACACTACATGGCATCACATGGTAATTCACACCTATTGTATATATTTAACTAATGCTGTGTTGCAGTATATGGTAAGTTATATGTGGAATATTTTTGAATGTCGACAAAAGCAGTGGCTCTCAGACGGTATGGTCTCCACCGTTAATGAACATCAATAACTGAATCACAGGCGCGTTGACAGCCAAGCAGGAAGCGCTGATCTTTTTGTCACTTTTTGTTTGAGGTTAAACAATGCAACTTAATCTAAG
>DWPT01006942.1:0-11111 GCA_018251895.1 Agathymus mariae mariae | reverse complement strand
AGTACGCATGATAATTATAACACGAGATATTAAACCTTTTTTTTGCGTTCCTCTAATTTTGTCCACGAGTTTAGTTACTGTTTCGATATAAATATAAAACTAGTATTTGTTGGTTAAAATCATCTTGGTTACGATATTTAAGGTTATCTGTTTATATATTTGTTCAATGTTGAAGATGAAATAAGCAGATGTCCTATGTTTCACGACAATACATATATATCCATCAAAAGTATCTCTGGTGTAGAAACTACTTTTGACTAGTTGCAACATCGTCAATTTCGAAAAAACTTCCACAAATATACAAAAAAATTATGAGTATAGTATATTAGGTAAAAAACGTCCTACTATGAAATATCACAACATAATTATCGACTCATTTCTGGTCCATTAGTTATCCGACACCCATACTACATCTCTACAATTTGATAGATACCTATTGTGTACGTTCCGTCAAAGTAGGGACATTCTCAAACGTTCACGGAATGTGATCTTTGTTGTCGATCACTTAAGGTGTTCCGTTTCAGCTTTTACCGGCAAGACTCTTTTGTAAAGGTCTTCAAACAGCGAAAATAAGGAATAATATAATAACAGAGATTTGTATATAGGGTTGTAGAGGGACATTACAACAATTTCGTTACGAAAGCTACCCGTTTATCAGTAATGCGAATAAATAGACACAAGTGTTGATATCCTTCAATAAAACGACGGTTAAGTGGACTGTAATCACTATAATAATTATGAAAATCGGTGTATGTAACTCCGTACGATACTAATGATGCGCGCGCGATCTCGTCGACTTTTTGACACCGCGCGCCTCGTCCCGCGCTCCGCAACCCGGCTGCTGGTCGACAACCGGTTCGCGCTCGAACACAAGTATTAAAATAATGCACCAATTTCTACTAATATAATGCTCTATTTTTTATAATGAAGTTTTAAGCGGAGCATGGATGTTTTATCTAAGCGTAATAGTTGTAACTTGAAGTTACATAAGCATGTATGTATGTATTAATTCGAGTACAAATGTTTTGAATGACAATTTCTTCGTTTGTCTACCCATAATTCCTTAGTGCTTTTGCATAATCAGAGGAAGATCACCTATGATATTCGTGTTAAAAATAAATCGTGTAATTCTCTTTATTTTTTAATTGCTTCATATGAAATTTATTCTTAGCTAATCAAGATTACCTAAGACAAAGATACCAAAGAAAACAGCCAAGAGATTTATTGGACTGATATAACCAACACTAACTATATATTCCACGAATCGCATCTATTCCTTAGGAATATCGCGAAATTCCTTTTTGTTAAGGTCAAGTGGGTTGTAAATTTATTTGTTTTGCGCTCTAATTTTAACAACGTTTGACGGCTTCACAATCGTGCGTTTGTCAACATCACTTGATCAATCCACCCTAGAACGACGTGCGAGTCCTTCTAGATTCAAAATGCACAAAAAACAATTATGCCAATATTTTATGGCTTATATAATATGGCTTTTATATTATTCACAAACGACAACTTCCCACTTATGGACACGGATCTTTGCTTAGACTGAATAAAAAATAAATAAAATAAACATACGTTTATACACACACCCCCCCATTAGTATTCCATGTATTGCGGGTGGCATGGGCCTACACAAATATGACATTACAAAAACCCATAACCCTGTCACCCCATGTCACATAAATGTCTGCCCCGGCCGGGAGTCGAACATACATTCATATAATCGGTGAGCTCAGTGGTTCTTATATGCTGCGAGTAAGTCCAGAACTGTTTAGGCTTCCCTGGACATGTACGTGAGGAAAATCGAGGTAACGACTAATGTAGTCCCCAAAGCCGATCATAAAAATTTCAATAATATATTTTTTTTCTGATCTGCACCATGTTAATATGTATGTTTAACATCAAAACTTCGATACTAACATATTATTTGAATAAGGATTTAACATTTAAACTTCAGCCTTATTTTGGGACATATGAAAATTCAAGTTCAAATTTCTAAGACTCACCATATTAGGAACACACTGAGTGAAACATGAAAAAAATAAAATGAAATATAATATAATAAAAAAAATAATCTAAAATGAACATATATAGCGTAATTACGTTAACTGACAAATCTGACACTATTTCTTCGTTATATTAAAAACATAGCCGACATTCTTATTAAAATAATTTCGAAATTAAGAAGGAAACATTCATAATTTTTTCCGAGATATTTATTACAATGTAATAACTTTCAATGCACATCGCTTAAAAATGCTGCTAGAAGTAAGGTAAGGTATAGATAAGTTGTAATATAGTTTGTATCAAAGGCACTTGAACAATGGTTCATAAGAATAAACTCTTACACGTATTTTATGTTAAACTTATGCCATTCACACTTTAACCAGGCTTATATTAGTAAGGCTTCGTGATCGTAGCACTGAACATTTTTTATTTCCTATAGGTAAGTCACATTAATACTAACTTACGATAAATTGCTATCGGGTTAATAGGTCAGTTAGAGTAAGCCTTAATTCATCAGTAGATTTTAATATAGATTTATAAATTATTATAGCCGACAATAGAGTTAATCAACCACATGTTGAGTGTCATCTATTGTCGTCAATAAAACCAAAGATTCAAAGGCCCAAAAAGCACGGACTTGTCTAGATACTACTGCATAGCTGCATATTACTGACTATAATACTGCAATTGAAGCACGCTGAAACCTTTTATGATGTATTCCGGAAGGTACATAGTAGCTAGCCAGGTGATAAATATCACCATGCACCCTATCATCATGCAGGAGTAGCGTTGGAATTGAACAGGGCTCACAGAGCTTGCACAGGGTTCAGGATGTACTACAAAAAAGAGAGGTTGTTTCGACACAGGTGGATGAAGCTTTCCCAAAGGTTAGTGAAAGCAAAAAGTGGTATATATGGATAAATAAATTTGATTATAGATGCCAGTTTTTGTATTGGGAGTATTTGTATTCAACCTCACTGTGTTTTGAGGGTTTTAACGAATAGTCCTCCATAAATTCTCAATACAATAATAGTGTCAGAATTATGAATAAAATATCATCATATTTCTTTAGCTGTAAAGTATTATCATCAAGGGTCGGTATTTCTTGTTATATCGATATTTAAAGTTATGACAATATTAATGGATCAGGTATCTGCGTTGGTTGTATACGAGATTGAGCAGTAAATCATCATAAATTCTGAACACGTAGCCAAAAACAATATTTTGTGCAAATATTAATATTTTATTATCCTTTTTCCAACGAAGGGCGATAACTGTAAAATATTCCGATCAAGTGAATTGGAACTCACAACAATAATAAATATGAAACCCGACTAGATTTTTCGAACTATAAAAGAGAACTTGAACATGTAAGTTTTATAACGATTTTTCACCTTTACAAAAATTGAACCCTTAACAGTTAACTTGCGTCTCTGTCAGTCTGCTAGCAACCATTGTCACTGAACCGTCTCGTCTTTAAGAATTGAAATTGCTTACTTACATATTAAGGTTTTGGTGACCAACTTATCGATATACACTTTATATAAGTAATGATTTTTTGGAGAGTTGATGAGAAAAAATAATGAACAAGAAACTTAATTATTGTATCCTCATCTGGTTCATTTCCTCTATTGCTTTTAACTTAACTGCACGTGTACATCTGGACAACTGTTGACGATTCTTGTTTTGTATTTCTGTGGGTCTCTAAGTCGACTAATTAATTAGATTCACAATAATTGGTTCCTGTAGAAATAGTAATTGTGTCATTTAGTATATAGTTTATCTTAAATTACAATATAGAAAAAACATAAACTGATCCTGTTATCAGCAAGCAAGGCAACCTTCGGGCAGGACAATTTTTACAGGTTCTGCTTGTGTAGTATAAACTGTTCTTTAGCTCAGTTTAAATTAAATTTAAATTATTGGAAACGTCAAATATTCGTGAAAATATTTACACTTAAAAATCCGTAACTGAACGAGGCTGAAAAAAATACCATCCCTAAGAGTGAAAAATAGGAGATGAAAGTGTTTCACGCGTAGGTATGACCTCGAATTAAATTTTTTAATTTCGGACGGGAGTGGGAGCCGGTTTTTTTGTTAAAATATTGACTGTCTAATTAAATTAACTGTGAGTGAGATACCGTTTTTTTTTATATAAAAATGTATCCACATTTTGAAGAAAATTAAATTTTACAAAAAATGGAAGTAAGGTATATCGACAGACGGCATATAATTCGTCAGTGAGGATGCCACAAAATACTTTTATTCTCAAGCTATCTTTACAAGTATAAAGTTAAATGACAAATATCAATCCAAATATCAAGATGAATATTCAATATATTGTTCTGTTGGTAACCCTTAACAAATAAAATAAATAAAAGAATAAAGAAAAATATATATATAAAAAGTTCTGGTCTGGTGCAGTTTCGATAAAAGAATACGCCGTTTTTTGGATTGGTTAACACGATAGTTTATTTTCGGCTTAGTTACACTTAGATTGGAAAAGTGCAATTTCGGGTGCGCGGGGTAACGCTGTGTCTCTCCGAGCAAGATTAGCGGCAGACTCGTCGGCAGAAAAAACGCGACGACCTCCTCAGCGTACCTGTTTTAGTTTTGACCTCAACCACTCTTACCCGATCATCCGCGCCCGGGAGCACCCGCTGGATTATTGCCTTGGCTATGGCCAATGTATGTAATGTATGCGTTACGGGGAGCTCCGGGATCTACTATCAGAACCAGATCACCTACCTTAAGCGGGCGCTGCTCCTGATTCCACTTGGGCCTTGGCACGAGGCCTGGCAGAATTTCGTTGACCCATCTTTTCCAAAACATATCTGCCAGTCTTTGAGATTTATGCCATTGCTTTCGCAGGTGAAGGTCCATATCGGTGAAGTGTCCAGGTATTGGTAGATTGGAGGAGGTACCTAAAAGAAAATGATTAGGTGTCAAGGTTTCGTCGCTACCAGGTTCCACTGAAACATGAGACGGTGGACGGCTGTTCAGTATATTCTCAACTTCCATAAGAAGCGTATTCAGTACTTCATCCTTTGGTGCACGCTCCTTGAGGATAACTTTAAGATAAGTCTTGATACTTCTTATCAGCCGTTCTCATGCCCGACCCCCGTGTGGACTTGCAGTGGGTATCAACGTCCATTCAATACCGTTGCTAGCAGCTTCTACCTACAGTACATCTTCGTCTAGCTCTTTGATTGATCGTTTAAGTTCGGTGTCAGCCCCACGTAGGTTAGCACCGTTGTCCGACATTAGATGGCGCGGCCAGCCACGTCGCGCCGCCATGCGTCGAAGCGCCATAATCATGGAATATGTGGAAACTAATTGTACTATTTCTAAGTGCACAGCGCGCACAGTTAATCAAGTAAAAATGATTCCATACCTTTTTTCGTGGCGACGACCGACTGTCACAATCATTGGTCCAAACAAATCGACTCCACAATGAGTGAAGGGCCGCTGATGATGCGCCATACGTGCTGTAGGTAAGTCTCCCATTCTGGGTACTTCTGACTTTCCCCATTTTATTCTACATAGCATAGATCGCGATGATATGTGTTTAACTGTGGGTCTTAATTTTATTAACCAGTATTTTTGTTTCAGGTTGTTCACAACTAACTCCTGGTTCCCGTGTGCTTCCTTCTCGTTATAGTGTTTCACTATCAGGCGGGCGATGTGATGTCTCCCATCCAGGATTATAGGATGTTTAGTTTCAGGTGAGACTCCGGCTGCGGCGTCGATGCGGCCGCCACAGCGCAGGACGTCGTCCTCGTCGAGCACTGGAGACAAGGTAAGTAGGCAAGTAGGTAAGTAGTTTTCTCATTTCAGCTATCTCTGTCCCAAAGCTGTCCATCTGTGATTGTTTTATCAAAAGGCGTTCGGCTTGTTCCATTTCCATCAAAGTGCTCGTCGATGTATTTTTTCTACATTTGTTTACGGAGCGCAACACTGTCGCTGTCACTCGAACCAGTCTTAACCATGAGGAGAATTTGCTTGCGGCAGGAACAGGTAAGTAACTGGTTTCATGTGTTACTAAACTCACCACTTTTAGGTCTTTATTGTGTGCGGTGCTGACAACATCACGCGGCCAAGTAGCCTCGTCCTCATACAAGATCGAAGGTCCCGTAAACCAATCGTTTCTGAAAACCGTGACGTCATAAGTCTCCCTGGTGCTGACGTCGGCGATGTTGAACTTCGTGGGTACGTATCTCCATTCGCCGGCGTGCGTCAGTTCATCTATTTCCCCCAGCCGGTTAGCTACGAACACCTTGTAATTTCGCGCGTCGTTAATAATCCACTATAACACTGTAGTCGAGTCGCACCAAAAATACCACTTGGTGATCTCTAATCCGTGTTCGTGGCCTATAGTATCTGCTAGTCGAGCCGCTAATAAAGCGGCTTGCAGTTCCAGCCTAGGTATTGTTGTGTATTTCAACGGCGCAACACGAACTTTACTAGCTATAAATGCGGCGCGTATAGCGTCGTTGTCTTTCCACTGCCAGTAAGCTACAGAACACATCGCCTTTGATGACGCATCGTTAAAAACATGCAATTGTAGGTTTTTATATTTCTTACTGGCCGTAGCAGAGTTCGTAGAAGGACTCAACATCGTAGCACATTTAGTGACGTAGCCCGGGTCGAGTCGTTGCGTAGAGGGCATCGTCTTGTCTCGTAGCACAGCCGTGGAATCTCGTAGCTGCGGTGCACTACCTATCTCTTTCTCCACCGTAGCCGATGCGATCTCCGTCTCTTTCGCTCCTGCATTAACATAATAGCGTGGAATGCGTACGTTAGTGATTAGTATTTGGTAGCAGGGAAATTAACAATAGGAATATACAAATAATATATATAACATTCCTTTCCCTAGTTAAACAAACTTAAAAATATTTCCTATAGTCTACTATTGAGCACTTCTGTTTCAACCACTTCAGTGGTGAAACAGATCCATGTTCTTCGGCCTCATGAAATTCCTCTTCCTCCTCCCCCGGAACTTCTGATGCAGGGCCCGGCGAGGTGGCTTCATGTGCGACACTTAAATCCGGTTGAGTATTATCACGTTCTGCGTCTGAAGTATTTTGCAATTCTTCACCAGAACGCTTCTCCTGAACGTTTTTATCGGATGACGCATTAACTGGAGAACCAGGCATTTTCACTATCGAAGATGTTGCTTGGGTTGCTTGTTAACACCTTGCCCATACGTTTTTCCACGATCCCTTTATGCCATGTATAATTATCTCCACTCCGGTAAATTCAGGTAAGTCCTTAGGTACGCTTATACGACTCAGCATCTTTGTGTTTGGTTGAGTATGGACGGAAATGATAGCCACACGCTCGATGGCGTTCGTTAGCATCTCAATGGGTCTATTCTGTGGAGTCAGCTCACCCTGAGTATTACCATTCTGTGGGTGCCACCGTTCCTTCTCCATCTCATGCTGGCTGTGCTCTAACCACTTCTTGACATCTGTGCGAGTATTGATACTCTCGTGTTCTTCTTCTGGTGGATTGTATTCATCTTCTAGGTCGGCTAGGTCTGCTTCTAGCTTATTGTCAATTAACTCCATTTGTATCCTAGCTTTTTCTTCTGCTGCCTCGAGTTCCAACCTTTTTCGTCTGGCTCTGGTGAATGGTGATATCGATGCTCGTGACAGGGGTTTTCGTGGAGTCTGATGAGTCGGCAGCTCGATCTTCGGCGTCGCCATTACTTGCGACGGTCCATCTTGTTGCTTGGCCGGCTGACGTAACAACGGTGCCATGGCGTGTGAGGCCTCGATTGACAAGATGGCGGTTCTTGAGCGGACACTAATAATAATTTTGCAGGTTCGGATGTTACACTGCCTTTAGGACAAACTTTACTAATATTCTCGGAGTTCATTGGTAATCTCCTCATCAGTATTCAGTCTTCGCTTTTCCTTTATGGGCGTATAGTAGGTAATGCTTGTTAGAATAACAGGAATCTGTTCTATCAACAATACAATGTACAATTATCCATGTAAATGCACTTGCCCATTTAAACAATTAAAAATAGTGACTATTTTTATAACACTAAACTTGGGATGCGATGGTTCCTTTCTGTACTCGCGAATAGACTCCAGAAAATTCCATGAAGCTTCAGAGGTTCGCTGTCATGTCATTGGTTCTATCGACCTCCATCAGATGGAGCTGCTGTTTCTATTATGTGATCACCGACATACACTCGCACAAACATTATTTCTAAGTGGAGTATAAAGGCATTGTGCACATATAAATTTGACTGTGTTTTTGCGATAAACGCAGCTAGCGCTACGTATTTCGTTATTTGTATTTGTTTGTCATTTCCAATCTCTAATACAAAATAAGTAATTTATTATTATATTCATATTTTTTGTACTTATAAAACTGTAAACGGCTTTTAAAGAGGCGTAAAGATTAATACAACCCAGTTTCTAGTCGAACGGTTGAGAAGCGCGGGGACTTAAGAGAGATTATTATTACGAGAGATTATTTAGATTTAAATTATTCATTGATACGTTGAATTTTTTTAATAAATGAAGCATGGGATTTGCCGCTTAACTCAAAATAACATTTATGTTATTATTTTGGTATATAAGGGGCTTCAGCCATTATTGAGCTTAGAGCTATAAATAAGCAGAGATCGCCACTTATCAGCTGGCCTCTTCATTTCATAGTCGAGTGTTAATACAAAAATTGAAATCAAATTTACCATAGTGAATTTCATTTACATTTTCTGGTAATTTTAGTAAACATTTTTCTTTTTATTATTTCTATAATGATATTATTTTTATATTGATACCATACAAGAACCGAGGTTTCAACGAAAATTAATGTAATTGGATCGATATCTCGATATAGAATAAAAAATCGTGAGTACCTGTACCGTTAAATTCCATTTGGCTCGATTAAAAACGTATAATTGAAATCTTTTTTGATCGTGCGTTACATAATATTCAATAGATTAGAAGAAAGAAGGGGAAAAAATTTACCCGTGGTTTCATTGTTTCAGAACGAGTTCCTTCACGCGGCGGTGACGTCACTCACTAAGAACCAGGCGGAACATTACGACAAATACAATTGTCTGTGAGTAGCTATAAAACTTAATTCCTTTTAGGCTATTAACCTCACCTCTAATTAACTTTCACTGCTCGCCTGATTGTATCTAACTGTCGAGACATCCAGATTTGGTCGTAAAGGGATGATAAGTACTGGGTATTGTTTGCAGTGGTTTTTCTCTAAAAGCACCCTCAAAGAATTTACTTAAATTGTTTTTTTTTTTTTTTTGTAATATTAAGAGACTATCGTCTAAAGATCATGTTTTGAAGATGTTTTCAAATACAATGAAAAAAAACGATTGTTATTTGACATTATTAAATTAGATATCCTTGGCCCACAAAGGTGGTCAGAATCTGAATAGCTAATATCTGCAATAACTTCGAACGCTTTTTTATCTATTGATAATTATCAATCCATGGATACGGTACAAACAGTTACATCTTCAGCAATGTTGTCTTTAATAACAAATAGGTATACATACTTTATTTCCATTCTATTCATTCAATATCATTATAATGTAAACTCAAGTAACAAAAGTGATACACAAAATTGATAAGCAAATAATTGAGATAGTCTGGTTACGTCTTCATATTCCCTTCGAAAGGTTCAACGTTCTTTTATGGGGTTCAGTGTTCGTTTTTACAATTGGAACAATACAATAAAGCAATATGAGATTTATTTATATCTTGATAAAAAATGTAAAAACATTTCAAGGGGAATTTTATTTGTAAATGTTCGGTTTTTCGAGTCAAAGATAGTTCGGGTTCCTGTTTAGTTTAGGTGTATACTACAATAGTTAGGGGTAGTCTATTTAAAATTCATAACTAAAGAAACCCATGCTTAAACTTAAATTGAAGATGTCAAGGGGACTATCCTTGAAACCCTCAAAGGCATCTATCGAGTAGTTCCGGGGCAATTTATGCAAAGTTAAACAAAAATACAAGACGACCATGTATACTTGTTTAGTGTAACTTTTTTGGGGTAAAAAAAAAATTCATATGTATTTAACGTTCAAAATTTTAAAAATCAGGAATAAACATAAAATACCGACGATAAGAGACGAATTTCAATAAACAATTATTTTTAGTGAAAATCAGTCGTTGTCATTTTAGGTCCACACTTGAATATAGATATTGAATAAATCAATATGACCAATGTAAATAGTTTAATATTTACCGTTGATACAACTACTGACGACAACATTTTATCATGTTCTCTCTTGCTGCATATAACCCTAATACAAGAAAAGTATAGAAATATATAAAGATCGCAAAAACCTGCATTATAAGACTCATTGTCACCTCCTGGTGTCGCTAATCCCGAGTCATGACAAATTTCACAGATAACCCAAATATACGTTGGTGAGATACTGTTCAACTGAATTGCCGTTTCACAAATCGTAAAATTCTGATATAAGTTACCATTACACATAACAGTTCCACGGCATAAGAGTTATTATGATGATATAATAATTAAGTATGTTAAAAGAAGAAGGCATTACGATATCTTTTAATACTGGATGTCGTTAAGTAAAGGCTGTATTAAATAGTATAAATGACAGTTAATAGTATTATAAACACTTTATTGCTAATGCCTTCGAAATTAGATTACTAGATTACAGTTAACAAAAAAAATATAGCTGAAACAGATGTTGGGCTAAAATACCAGCTGATTCATCAATCCGTCCAAGTCTGTTAAAATAAATCTATTAGACCATTCATTCATGTGTCATTGATATTAACAGATACCATTGCTTGAACAACTTGCAATATTTCTTGAATAATGGTTATTCATACACGGTACAAGAATATAATACAAGTACGATGTTACGTGATGTGAAATTATAGTGTATTTTATAGAATGACGGTTCTATTGTTAGACGTAATTCACTGTTGAATAATTATTGAATTCCAATCAAGTGAAGAATATGATAAGAAAATTATTACATCCAAAAACATCTCAGTACAATCGGAGTTATCACGAATATGAGCTACTCATGAATCAAAAGGAAATGTTTCAAAATCTATAAAATCTGGTCTATGTAC
>DWPT01006941.1:0-11111 GCA_018251895.1 Agathymus mariae mariae | reverse complement strand
CCGGTGTGCTGAAAAAATTATAATTTTTCAATGGCATTTCATGGCATACAGGCTACGCGGTGATGCAATCGCGTATGTATGTATTACAGTTAAATAGTTCACGTTCATATATGCGTCGCTGCTCATATGCAGACTGCATCAATGAATTTTAAATGCCTACCGGTTAACAATTATTTTCCCTCCTATATATATTTTAAATATTATTTTGTACACACTAAAATTAAAAATAATTTCTTCCAGTAGGTCCAACTAGTGGATAAGTGATAAATTAAGGCCAACTTAATGCGTATGTAAATAATAATATATAAATAATATATTATACATTTTATATATAACAATTTTAAATCCATATTATCTATTTTATACAAATTCTAATAAGATCATTGTCAACAAGCGTTATTTAAGTATAAAAATGTGACGCGTTTTTTAAATACCGTGAATATTTCAGAATGTCTTACAGTGCACCTAAAAAGGAATGGAAATAATAGTTGGACCTATGTAAAGGCAACTAGAAGAGTGTTCAGGTGTAAATCTGGTGATGAGTAATGGTAAGTCGATGACGAAGGTAAATAGGAGAATAAGAGCTACAAGGGATCTGAAAGGATAGACACAAGAGTCGTATATGAGTGTAACTTATAGTATAAACCATTATATTAAACAGAAGGTGGCGAATGTTTATATTATTAACTACGATAGTATTTGCTACTAGTTAATTGAGCCTGTTATTCAGTAGAAATTACTAGGAGTCCAAAAGATCTGGACCACTTGCTGACCCGAATCACATCTGAGTTCATTATGCCAATTTCCTTCTTAATGTTTCTTACTGAGAAATGGCGATAAAGCAGCAAGTCGTGTGTGCAAAAATGGAAATTATTTGAGGTAACATTAGTAATGGAACGACCGACCTCGAAGATAATAAGCGTGAAAATTTATTAAAAGACTCGAGAATCCGAAGGAGAACAACGAAATTTATTGAGTTGAATGCACTGCTAAAGTCTAATAGGAGTAACAACGGATATCTTTAGTAACTCTACAAAATGCAGAGATTGTACTGTGACCCTAGACGAAAGCTTGCCTGATGAGGAGAGAGTCTCTACTCTCTATTCTCTTCCTCATCTCTATGAGGAAGATATAAATCTGGAGAGTTGCGCATAGACTTTATTCTAGAACTTTAGAGAGGTAAGCTTGAATAGATATCGGGCGGAAATGAGACACCTTCGGTAAAGTAACAACGTTGTCTGTTTTGAGGCT
The DNA here is from genome assembly GCA_018251895.1 of Agathymus mariae mariae. NCBI lineage: Eukaryota > Metazoa > Arthropoda > Insecta > Lepidoptera > Hesperiidae > Agathymus > Agathymus mariae. The sequence goes on along the minus strand of DWPT01006941.1, from coordinate 9,860 downwards.
TTAATGTTTTTTATATCAATATCCGACAACCGACGAGACGGGCCACCTGCTGGCGTGTGGTCACCGCCGCGAATTCAAATGCGTAATACCAAAAGCATGATTTTAGCGATGCCTATAAAAAGCCCTTACAACATCTACGAGTATTATCGGAGCTAAATTCTATAGGAAAGATCTTTTGCCATAGTTTTTCGTAGTCCGTGGTTTAGCAAGGTTTACCACAAGCATTGAAGGTTGCTTTACACTCAAAGCTGGATGGAGAAACCTTTACAACCCTAATTATGATATATTAAGTTTTTGTTAATAATTTTAATTTATAAACATCTCTTATTTCAATACCAGGCAACAATTAAGATGCAATATTGAAAAATATCTAGTTTTATAATAATTTCAAATGTTTTGTCGTCATAGAGATGAAAAGTTAAATGTAAAGCTTGGGTGCCAGCGGCTAATCACATCTTAAAACTCGAATTACCACTGCTCCATTTACTTATGCGCGTTACTGCGTCAACTTTTATTAATTATGTCTATACAAAATGACACGACAATGGCTCAGATAATCATTATTAACTTAGCTTTTCAAATTATAACCTAATTATTAATACATATGTTGTATTCGAAAGTAAACCTTGTTAGGATATATACATAACCGTCTATGACGTAAAAAATAACCACAACCAGTACTTTGATTAGTGTTAATAATAACTTACTCGTAGCTGATAAAGTTATATTCAGCGTTAAGACGTTAAAGATACTTATATTATCTAACTAGCTACATATATATATATATATACATTACTTACCATAACAAAACTGTAACCTATCCACAAGGTACTCCAACTTGGAGGGCAACTAGGCGTATCTAGTGTTTGACTATGCACAGCAATAACATTGGCAGGAACTTCGCAAACCACACACCTTGAAATATACCTAGAAATTTCTCTATCTTGAACTGGCATCATAGGTATAGGTTCGTTAGTAGACAACCAATAACTTCTGTCGCTTCGACTAGCATAATTACAAACATCGTTGAGGTCGCAGAAAAGGAATGGCATTGTACTGAATTTTCTTACACAGGAGCCTGCATAACCTAAGTCTTGGTTGTGTGCTTTCTCATTTCCATCGATGTAGAGTAAAGAATATCCATCCCATAGTTTTATGTGACCTGGCTCACATTTGGGTATAATTTCAGATTGACTGTGTCTAACCAAGAGTATTCCAGTCAAATAGTCTGTCTGAGTGCAAGGTGTACCAGGGGGACCTGGCACACCAGCCAATCCAGTTCTTCCAGTGTCTCCTCTATCACCTTGTAGACCTTGAATTCCTTGTAGACCCATTGGCCCGGGACGCCCGGGTGGGCCAGGATAACCACGATCTCCCTTATCGCCCTTAGCTCCGTCTATACCTGGTGCACCTGGTTGACCATCTCTTCCAGGTATTCCATCAAAACCTGGAGGCCCACGTGGTCCTGGTTCTCCTTTAGCACCGAACACTATCGAAGCTGGTTCACCTTTATCTCCTTTTTCTCCTATACTACCAGTTAAACCATCTCTACCTTGAATTCCCATATCTCCTTTTTCTCCTTGAATACCCATAGGTCCTGGTACCCCATCAAGGCCGTCAAATCCTTTGTCCCCTTTATCCCCCTTTGCACCTTTATCTCCAGGAAGACCTCGTGGTCCTTGATTTCCTTTTTCACCTGGTTCACCATAGCCAGTTGCACCTTTATCACCCTTTTCACCTGGGAGGCCATTAAGACCAGGTAGACCTGGTAAACCTTGAGGGCCTTGGAAACCAGGAGGACCCGCAACACCTTCACGACCTTGATCACCCTTTTCACCTTTTCTTCCTGGAATACCAGGAGTACCAGGTCGCCCAATTGGCCCAGGAAGTCCTGTTAATCCTTGATCGCCTTTTTCTCCTGGTGAACCTTGTAATCCACGAGATCCATGTTTTCCGGGTAGACCAGGGAGACCTTTTTCTCCTTTGATCGTGAGCCCAGGTATTCCAGGTGGTCCAGCAAGTCCTGTTTCCCCTGTTATAAAAAAAGGATTATTAATAATATAAAATAACGTTTTATGTCATTGGTTTTTATAAATGTTTCTTACCTTTAATACCCATACTACCAACTCGACCCATTTCTCCTTTCATACCCATAAAGCCACGATCACCTTTCTCTCCTTGCTGACCTTGCAAGCCTTGTAAGCCCCGTTCACCTTTAGCGCCTGGAATGCCGGGTATTCCTGGTAAACCAATTTCTCCTTTTTGACCCTTAATATTTATTGCTGGTCCAGGAAGTCCTGCATCTCCTTTCAGTCCGGGATATCCACGTAGTCCAGGAGGTCCGATTGGTCCAATTGGTCCAGGTTCCCCTTTAGCGCCATCAAAACCATCCCTTCCTGAGAAGCCTATGTCACCTTTATCACCTTTAATTCCACTTAAACCTGGTAATCCTATCTCACCTGGTATTCCTGGAGCACCATCTAAACCAGGTGAACCTGGTTGCCCTGGGAAGCCAATCATACCTTTATCACCTTTTATTCCTGGTAATCCTTGATAGCCTCTATCGCCCTTTTCGCCTCGTTCTCCTGGAATACCAATTAACCCAGGTAAGCCGGGTACACCTTTTTCCCCTGGTGTTCCAGGAATTCCATAGCCAGGTGAACCTACATCTCCTTTGTCTCCTTTGGGACCATCCCTTCCGGGTGGACCGTTTAAACCTCTTAGTCCTGGCAATCCTTTATCACCCTTTTGACCTTTTTCTGATGATTGTCCAGGTTCTCCTTTTGGTCCTAAGTCGCCAGGAAAACCTCGGTCACCTTTATTACCTGGTAAACCCATCCTCCCAGTAGGTCCCTGGGGTCCTGGAAATCCTTGATCGCCTTTAAGACCAGGTATCCCTATTGGTCCAGGAGGACCAGTTAATCCATCTTGACCAGGTTGCCCTGGGAAGCCAATTTGTCCTTTATCTCCTTTTGTGCCAGGTGTGCCATCTATACCCATAGGACCAACAGGACCAGAACGCCCACGTGGTCCTGGGAATCCTTTGGGCCCTTCAGGCCCCTGTACTCCAGGTTCACCTTTATTTCCAGGTAATCCTATAAGACCTGGTGTGCCAATTAAGCCTTGATATCCTTGATTTCCTTTAGGCCCTGGTCGTCCTGGCGATCCAGGAGTACCAGGCACTCCCGGTGGTCCAACAAGACCAGGTTCACCCTTTTGCCCCTGTGGACCAGGAATTCCTTGTCGTCCTGTCAATCCCCTATCTCCCTTTTCTCCTTGCAATCCAATAGGCCCCGGGGGGCCGTCATTACCAGGTGTGCCTGGTTGACCTCTTAACCCTGGTTCTCCCTTTGGACCAAATGATCCTGGTTGTCCCGGTGGGCCTGGCATAGATGGTCCAATTTCTCCTTTATCCCCTTTACGCCCAGGTATTCCTGGAAAACCTCTTGGACCACTCTGGCCGGGAGTTCCTGGGAATCCCATAGCACCTAAATCACCTTTGTCTCCTTTTTGGCCCATTAAACCACGCGGTCCTACCGTTCCTGGTTTACCCGGTAATCCCATTTCACCTTTATCCCCTCTTCGTCCTGGTAAACCTGTATCTCCTTTGTCTCCCGTATCACCTGAAACATTAATTTTTACAATTTGTTATTAGATTTATTTTGTCTGTCACATTTTTAATTAATAAATAAATTTAACGGAAACTTCGTTCTTGTTAAGGTTAGGCCGAGAAAGTACAGTTCGTCACACCGTAACTTTTTCTCATAGAAAACTCCTCTATATAAGTAGGTCTGTTTCTGATTTCAATATAAAATTTATATTTCAATCATAAATAGTTGTGTGCAATGTGCAATATGAATTTGTGTATGTTTTGTATCTTTAAAAATGTTTGTCTTTAGTAGTACATTTTTATAGACGTTTATACATTGTTCCTTGTGATTCAATGCCAAAATTAAATGTAAAACATTAGGCTAATGCTGTAGATTACAAAAAGTTAAAATGGTACAAATTTAAAATGGTGGTTTAAAAATTAAATATTACCTTGAGGGCCTTGAGGCCCTGGTGGACCAGTAGAGCCCTTATCGCCTTTAGTCAGCTCTTGAAGATTGGCGGGACATAGACCAGGTTCACCCTTTACACCGTCTCTTCCAGGGAATCCTTTGTCCCCCTTTTGTCCATATTCTCCTGGCATACCTTTTTCTCCTATTAGGGAAACTCCTTTTCGACCTGGAACACCTGGTATACCGTCACTACCCGGAATTCCGTCAATACCTGGAGGTCCCATTCTACCTTTATCGCCTTTTTGTCCGGGCATTCCGTTAAGACCCCGTTCACCTTTAGGACCTTCGCGGCCTTTTTCTCCTTTAGGACCCATTGAACCTTTTTCTCCACTCGAACCCTTTTCTCCAGGAGGTCCTCGTGTTAGATTAGAAGGTACTATAGCATCTTTGCCGCGTTCTCCTGGTGGACCCATTGGCCCGTCATCGCCACGCTCGCCCTATCAAAAGATATAATGAATCTCTTTGTTAATATTAATTGAATATTTCATACACAGTGTTTTTTTTATTTTAACATTATCTATGCTACTATATACTATCTTTACTACTATGAACACTTGATTTTGCAGATGATCGGCTATTATCAGTAAACCTAATTATATCTAATCAAGGCAAAAAATATAAAATTTTGAATTATTATGTATATATGAGTAATTGTTCAACCCAAACAAAGTTGACGAGAAACGCTAGTAGTTTATAAGCTTTAAATTTCTTTTTTTCCTCTTAAATTGTTAGAAATATATTTTTATACTAAAATATTAATTACAAATTAAACATATAGGTCTTAAAGTACGAGTTCCGATAGTATGCCTATTATTCTATTTTATTACTAATAAAATCCATTTTAAATATGTTTCTATTAGTTTAAATAATTTTTAGAAACGTTTACTTGGTGAAAAGTAGTGCAACTGAAATATAAATTGAATATGTAAATAACTAAAAAAAAATTGTTATAATATTTGATGTGGTGTATCTCTCTGGCAGCCTTTTGAGCTTCATTGTAGGACCTGAGCCTCCCCTAATTGTCGCTACTCCGGTTGGTCCGGGTCAGGTGAGCTACATACAGCAAGGTAATTATTTGGAACACTAGATCAATATACGATACTAGATTAGATTTTTGCTAATCAATGCAATAATATTAATTCATGTATTTAATTAATATCGAATAGCCACCGTTGTAGTCACAACTATACCACCAACCCTTTTTAGAATTAGTGTTTTATGTTATTATTTTTTCTAGGGATTAATCGGCATCGTATCATTTGAGTATCACTGGCAAAGATATCGTTTAGAACAATCTACAAAGTTACTTGTAGTAATAATCATTTTTATATTTTAAATATTAATTTAATTCAAGGTAAATACTTACGGGTGCACCGGGTGATCCAGATATTCCGGGTAGACCATCAGCACCTCGTTCGCCAGGCACTCCAGTTGGACCCGTTGGCCCTCGCTCTCCTCGTTCGCCAGTAAGACCATCAGAACCTCTGTCCCCTTTTGGCCCAGGTCCGCCAGGCCAGCATTCATTGCATTGGCCACCAATATCACCTTTTGATCCTGGAGTACCTGGTATACCGTCGTTACCTGGACTACCTTTATCACCCTTCTCGCCTCGAGGTCCCATTTCACCTGGCATACCTGGAGTACCTCGTGTAGAATTACCAGGTTCTCCTCGTAAACCTGTGTACCCTCTTTCTCCTTTTTGCCCTTTATCACCAGGTTGACCAGATAGACCGGGAATACCTCTTTCACCCTAAAACATTTTAAATTTTCGGTTTTAATAATCATATAATCTCAGGTACCAGACTTATTCCCGCGGATTAGAAAATAAAAATTAACATGGACATTCTTTTAAGAGAGAAGTAAATAAAAAGCTGAAGCTTTTATTAAAATTTGCATGGTACAATAGATTAATATATTTCTAATTCATAGAACAAAAAAAAAACATATTCCTAAAACAAGGCGGGTGCTATGACTTATCATATAGCGTAGGTTTAAATAAATATGAATATTTTTAGGACCATGTAGGAAATTTTTCGTTTTCTGTACACACTTTCATTACAACCCATAATAGTCTCACTGTTGGAATCGGGTCTCCTCTGAGAATCAGAGAATTTCCGGCCTTGGCCCGCCACACTAGCCAAGTACGATTTGGAAGATTTAAAAAACCTTTGAGATGGAAAACTCTCTGATTCCGCTAGATTTTCCTTCACCGAAGCAAGTTATCACTTGCTTTATTATCATTTGTAATACGCCCATCAATTGAAAAAGATGTCAGAATTGCGTGCAGGATTCGAACTCGATTCTCTTGACTGAGAGACCGACGTTAGGTTACTACTGTTTTTTTTAATATAAATGGAAATAAAATTAAAATTTTCGTATCTTATCATATTTGCTTAAAATATGGATTGAGATCGTTTTTTTTTTTTTTTGGGATGATTATTTACAATTTGAAATGTCGTTTGAAACCGGATTCATTTGATAGATTCATAAAATATTTTTGAATAAATTCTAGACTAAAAGTTATACGCGGGTAGTATCACTAATGTAGAGAATTTAAGCCCTATCAACAACTTTAACAAAACAGCCGTCCTTTTACAGCTCTTAGGAAAGGAAACATGCTAACAATGAAAAATAATTCCATGATTCCTATATATATTATATATCATAGCAATTTATATAATATTATATATCATAGCAAATTATATAAAAAAATACGGAATCATTAGTTAAAGTATAAAACTTACCGGTATCGTAAGTCCATCTTCACCCTTCAGTCCTCTTGGTCCTTGAGGACCAAGTGGTCCATCATAACCTCTTGGTCCTATTTCACCCTTTGGACCTTCTAACCCAGGCTCACCTTTTTCTCCCTTTGTACCTGGTGGGCCTTCTCTACCAGGAGTACCTGGTTCTCCTTGACCACCCGGTGGACCCATTGGTCCTGATAGTCCTCGTTCACCCGGTCTTCCTTCAGTACCTGGTGCTCCGGCTGGTCCAGTGTAACCTCGAGGTCCAGGAGGTCCCGGTGGACCACGAGCCCCTGCTCGACCCCCTGGAGGTCCCGTTAACCCTCTAAGTCCTCTTAAACCAGGAGCTCCATCCCTTCCAGGTTCTCCTTTACTTCCTGGTCTGCCAGGAAGCCCAGATAAGCCATCATTTCCTCTGTCTCCCTTTTGTCCCATAGGCCCAGCAGGTCCAATCATTCCTTCTCTGCCCTATAAGTAACAATGTAAAACATTTTTTTTATAATAAATCAATGTATAATTTAAATATTTTTATATTAAATAAAGATATACTTACTCTTATACCAGGATTTCCTCTAATACCTTTTTCTCCTTTAATGCCCATTTGACCAGGCAAACCGGGTTCACCGGTATTTCCTACGTCACCTTTTTCACCTTCTCTTCCAGGTTCACCTTTATCACCTTTAGGCCCCATGTCTCCTTTCGCGCCTTCAATTGCACCTTTATTTTCCCATGCACCAGGTAAAACAACAGGAGGGCAACCAGGACCTCTATCTCCACGATCTCCTCTGTCACCTTTGTCGCCTTGTATAGCTGCACCTTTGGAACCTTTAGTGCCCTTATCCCCTTTTGGTCCTTGAGGACCCTATTAATGATTTAAGATTGTTTATAATGATGAAAAAAAAAATTACTAAAATTCAAAGTTAACAAAAAATACAAAAATATAATACCATTGGTCCTGTATTTCCTTTGGGTCCTTTTAAACCAGGTAATCCAGTAGGCCCGACAGGACCTGGCGGCCCTTGCATTCCGTCAATTCCAGCTTCTCCCTTTTGACCTTTATTAGGATAACGTCCACTATGAGCTGCTTCTCCTTTATCGCCCCTTTCTCCTTTTGCACCTGGATAGCCACGAGGGCCTTGCAATCCTGGTAAACCTTGCGGACCCGTTTCGCCCTATATATATAGATTAATTTGTTTTGTGATGTTTCTATATAATATATTTAATACATTCATTTGACTGGATTTAACATTAATCCTTAATATATCAATACATATATCAATAACAAATAATATATCAATAACAGCATAGGAGGGAACAATGGTTATTCTTGTAAGTGTTTAAGAAAATGGATATAAAACTTTTGTTTGTGCACCTTAAAACAAATAATTTAAAACGATATGATCAATACTTTTTTTTTAATCTATGAAGTATGAAAAATATTATATTAAATTTTATTAACTTTAGACTATCAAAAATTGACTTCATAGATATGTTTCCTATGGTATCAAATTTTTCGATACTGACCCACAAAAAAAACAAAACCTATATAAGAACAATTTCGACATTTGATGTATGTTTAGTTTGAAGAATTTCGACTTTTTATGTATGTTTAGTTTATTTTATCTGCAAAACTACTTACATCAGTACCATTACAGCCATCTCGACCTGGAATTCCTGGCGGCCCTGGTTCACCTTGAAGACCTGGAGGCCCAGCTATGCCAATAAATCCTTGAGCACCTGGTTTACCTATATCACCTCTTGGGCCACGCGGACCTGTGGGGCCCGGTTGTCCCTTTTGACCTTTGGGACCTTGAGGTCCTTCAACACCTTCGTGACCCGGTAGACCTTGAAGACCTTGCAGCCCAGGCATACCTGGAAACCCCTGAAAAATACGTATGATGGTAAATACTGACCATTGTCTAAAACAATAAACCACTCTGATGCTTATTTACTTTGTTTAAAAAAAGTAGATAACTTACTCTATTGCCCTTTTCAGCAAAACATTTCGGTACACAACAACCCGTTGCAGTACAGTTGCGATCAAATGCTATGGTGCGCTGTTTTGTAACAGGATCATAAACAGCAAAATTGGAACCTAGTCGAGAGCGTGACGATGATGCTGAATAATCTGGTCTTGCAGATTCACCATAATTATTTCCTGATTGAGATGGACCTAGATAATCTGATCTATCAGACTGATCATACCCGGTTTCTGATTCAGATGGCACTGAATAATCTGGTCTTCCAGACAAACCATACGTGTTCACTGACGGCGGTGGTGCTGGATAATTTTGTCTACCAGACTGACCGTATACGTTGGCTGAAGACGGTGGTACTGGATAATCTTGTCTACCAGACTCACCGTATACGTTCGCTGATGACGATGGTACTGGATAATCTTGTCTACCAGACTCACGGTATACGTTCGCTGACGACGGTGGTACTGGATAACCTTGTCTACCAGACTGATGGTATCCGTTCGCTGATGGCGGTCCTGCATAATCTGATCTTCCAGATAGACCGTAAGTATTCACTGATTGCGGCGGTACTGGATAATCTGATCTTCCAGGAAAACTATATGTATTATCTGGTTGAGGCGCATCTGGCAAATTTGAGGTGTACCAATCATTGTCAGAATATATGTTATTCTCCAGCAAATCGCCTCTTCCATAATCATCTTCCTGAAAAATAATAAACGTTTAAACGTACTTCAATTAAAACTATTCACAGAATTCTAACAGTTTGTTTATTAATAACTCGTATTACTTGTACGAAATTTGTATAAAAATAATAAATGTCTATTTGTAACTCTGTTTTAATTAAAGTTAAGAATATGTAAAAAAAGAATATATTTGCATTCGTTAAGGCATAACAATTTTGTCGCCTTATTATTGTATAGATTATCATTTATTAGGTAAAATAAAATCATTTAATTTTGTTTTCCTTGAAAAGTAAATCATGTTTAATTTATTAAAAAAAGATAGAAGTTATATGTTAAAAATGCTAAAATTACATTAATAATGCTAATTATTAAATGAGGTATTTCAAGATGTGA
>DWPT01006940.1:0-11112 GCA_018251895.1 Agathymus mariae mariae | reverse complement strand
AGTGCTTCTGTTTGTATTTACTTCGTGTTCCTTGCCTCGGTCTAAAGTGATTAGAGCTTCTACGGTAGCTTTACTTGTAAAAAGATAGGACTGCGAGCAAGTTCTATCAAAACCTGTTACAAAGGCTAAACTTAAATTACTGTAGCGCAGACCGTAGCGTTCGCTAATACGGTACCAATAATCTTACTGGAATAAATTGCTGACTATACTCTGTAAAGTAAAATTTGTTTAACAGTGAGCAGACTATAGATTTATGAGCGTATAGAGATGAGATAAAACTACTATCTTATACCATTTTAAAAAACAGATAAATATAAAAATAAATGTAAATGTAGAGATAAGAACAAAGAATCCGATTTATTGGTTACTCATTATAGTCGTGGCTCATTCAATTATTGTAGAATATATATATATATATATATATATATATTCTTTGTTCTTCTCTCTTCACAATATCTTCACATCATTATTACATCACATGCACAACTAAAACACGCAATGAAATATAGTATAATCTTAGATGAAATCTAAGCGCTACACAATAACAATGAAGCATAATAAAGTTCGAAGGCATTCCAGGCGAGTCTTGAAAAAGCGCATTCGATTACATCATTTAACAAACACTCATTAATCCAACTTAGACACTAATAACATAGCGGCGAAGATTAATCGCCCAGACGCAACTAATAGAATATTCTGTCACACACGCAACCTGCGAGTTATTATAAAATTGAAGGACGGTGTGATAAATTAGCCTTATCCGTCACGATTGGTCACGGAAGTCTTGGTCGCTAGTGGACTTCGTCTTAAGGATTTTTCACACTTGCATAATGTTTATTTAATCATCGCTTCTCAATCTTTTTACAGTTTTGTGTATTAAAGAACTAAAGACTATCGTTTACGAACGATTTGTGAAGACTCAAAAAAGGTAACAAATATATTATTTCAAGGAAAAGAGGAAGGTTGGCTGTATTATGATTACTTACAACAATGCAAGAGAGATACCAATAGAATAATAAAAAGTTACAGTCAGAGGTAAATAAGGCATCACAATTTTATTTAGAAATGATCCCAATTATATTGCTGGTTCTGAAGACAAAGATGGATCGCCTCATTTATAAGCGTCACTGACTCAAGAATAATTCTTACCAAAACAAACAAATTATTTAACGGAATAATCAGCAAAAACTGACTGAATAAATTAACTTTATAAAATAGATTTTTATAATTCGACAATAGTTCCATAAATGTAATAGACGAGAGTTACTCACACCGTAGTACACTACAAAGAAAAGACCGGAATTATAAAACGTGTCAACATTGAATGCGATTTGACGACTCGTTATCTTTAAATCGAAAAGGGATACATAATAACACTAACAATAAATAGCGCAATAATTACGAGGTGGTGAGAAATTACGCTTCCTAAATTGTGACCTACGTGAATATAAATAATACAAGGCAGAAAAACATAACATCAGGTTTGTTAAAATCAACCAAATAATAGGCATCTTTAGCTAATGTCTTTATGAAGCTACCAAATTAATTGACAGCGAGTAAATTATATTGGTAGTTGTATGTGACAATATTTTCATGTCGGTAATGAATTTAATATTCGTGTTACAATGTTAAACATTACAAAAACAGTCGTGTTAAGTTAAGGGAACAATTTTTAAATACAAAATAGTGTGAAGAAATTTTATTACTACTCGATTAGTCTAAATAAACACACATATTATAAGTTAACAATAGCTGTTGGCCGCGACTGGTGATGCGTGGTGTCCTTTGACTTTAGTGACATTTTAGCTATAAATATTAATTTAACATAATTTAGTTAAGACAGCAATCGTCAATAAATACCTACGAATATAGACCCAGCACCTGTTTTTGGAAGTCGCTTGAAAAACTAAAAATCCACGTGTAAATCAACAAATATCAACGCAATAAAATCAACAAATCAATATGCTTGTATTATAAAAAAATCATATACAGGTTTGGTTTTATTATTTTTTATTATGTTCTGTCTTCACACAGATCACCATATATAATACTGAGAACATTTTCCTTTAAATTTTATTTATAATAAGTTATAATGTTTCTTTGTTATAGATTTATTCATTAATCAAAGTCGCTTAACTTATAATATTCTCAAGTTTATATGGATAACAATTTATGTAATAAGGCAGTGACAATGGAAAAAATTGTACATGAAATACTTAACATATTTTAATTTTTTGCGCATAACAGCAGTACAGTACAAATGTAAGAGTATGTGCATCAAAATTTTTCTCTTATTCCAATGGAAATCATATCAAATGTAAATTCTACTAGTCCATGGATACAGTGTATTTATGTATGTATAAATGTACCTACTTATAAATTATATTTTACTGGGTGGTGGTAACTGCGAGACTGCTCTTGTAATTTAACTATTTGCATTTGCTGTTATTGAAGGTTGAAGATATGTAATAACTAAATAATTTTTATGCGTAAAGTCCCAATATGTCCCATAAAAGGATTGAAAATAATGACATGTTTAAGTATTGTAGCATACTAATTAAAGCTAATCTGGTACTGATAAGAACTACCTAGAACACCTTAAGCGACTCCCGCCCTTATGTTTTGTCCAGATGGGCGAATGTCCCGATCAAGTCATTTTTAGGACCTGTGTGTATGCTCTATTGTATTTCGAATGGCGTAGATAGTTCTAGAAGGCCCGGCAATCGATTTAAATAGCGGACACGGCCACTAGTAGGTCATACGCTATCGACGAAGTTTTAGAGGCCGTATGGCAAAAAACGACGGGTGGTGTTTAGTGGGTAGGCCCCTAGGTTTTTCGGGAGTCCCACATAACCAGCGCAGCCGGTTGCGCTAGTATGCATGAGCATTAACCGCCCCCCTCCCGCGCATTCCTTTTTTTATTGTCTGGGCGCAAAACCAACTTAGTAGATCATTCGGATCTCGAATATGAAAGCAAAGAGTGGGGCTCTACAAAGTGGGACCGCGAATATTTAGTAGTATTGTAGTGCAATAAAGGCGTTTTACACGTATATACGTATACGATATTACTACCTAAACCCAACCACCTCTTACTGTGGCTTTGTCAAATATTAATATTTTTTTGAGTAAAATAACATTCTAGGAACTATAAATTTACCGAGAATATGTTTAAGTTAACTACTTAGTTTAAGTTTCCGTGACTATTCTGTAAAATAAAAGAAAAATAACTTCAATATAAACTAGTAAAAAGTAAATGAGTAAAAACTGTATCCTTTTAAGATAGTAGCAGAAAGGATATCGTGTATAATATCATTCATCAGATAATAACAATGGTTACTATGGGCACATACAAAGTATGTATAAAACTCTTGGGTAAAAATGCAAGGACCTGTCAATATTATCAACTCTAATATCTAATCGAATCTATCAACAAACACAAACATAAGGAAGCTATTAATAATTTATTCGTTGGATCCTTTTTCGTTAGTGGGTATTAGTAACCAGAAAAAAATCATGAAGATACAAGTAATACAAGTAAGTATTTAGTTTATGAAGCGACGTGAAAAAATATTACGAGATATTATACTAAAAATATTTCAAATAAATTTGTCAACACACACATGTAGTTTATAAACACAGTCCATGATAGTAACACAAAATTAGGCCTGCGCTGCTATTAAAAAATGAACGTTATTATGTGTGAACATCGTTAAGAGCCGGATTTATACGAAACACTCGATTCGATGACAGATTACACATATGTATTTTTAAGACTGGCTAACTAATACAGTTAGTCACCGTGAAAACATTGCAGTATATCACTGCAGTTTGGGTATTTCAAATTTAAAAAGTCGCTATAAAAATAGTTCTGAGATTCATTAGCCGTCCCAAAGATCGGAAATAGAATACTGTAGGTATTTCGAATGGTTTTCTAAGCTCGTTTAGAGTTATTTATCCGAGTGGATTTTGTTTCTTTTCGTAGTTAAGTTTTATTTACCATTTCGGAGATAGACCGAGACAAATATAAATAGCATAATAACTTTGATTGTTGAATTACTAATCTGTAGATTTTTGAAAAGTACTTGGTCGATGAGTTGTGTTAATCACTTTTTGTTCGATAGAATTAATGTGTTCGCGGTCCATGGTTGGTAGACGGCCCCCGGTGACAATGTTTCTTGAACCCTTGAGTTTCCGAAGATACATAGTCAGTCCCGATTTTTATAGTTGAATAGCTGTGATTAAACTGTGGTACGAGAAAGTCACTTGTCCATAAACCCTTGCTCCGACTGAGCAATTTGGTGGAGTACAGTTAAGGCTATTTCAATTATTAGGAGAGTAAGCCCTGCAAGTTAGCCAATAATATGTTGAAGCCGGTATATTTAGTAATAAAAGGAAATACGACTTTAACATAACAAGATTGTCGCTGCCTGCAATCGCTAAGACAAGTTGTTCTGAATTAAAGGTATTTAGTTCACTCTGAATTAGCGGAACTAGATATATCATTGGCAAGTAAGTTGAAGCGGTCAGTTCTCTGTGTTCGGCCGTCGCTCTAGTTAGCAGGTTTGGAAGTTTTCAAAAGCGGTTATGGAAAGTTGACCTATCAAATAACAAGTTGTGAACGTAAATTTAAAATGAAGTAGGCAAACATCTACTTTAGTTTATAGTATTGTAAGCAAACTCCATGTACAACTTGATCGAATTTATCGAAATAAAATTATGTACATACAACTTTATTAAGATATAGAAATATAACGATATTAAAGCATCAAGTTTTAATAAATGTAATATTGTACGTAAAGTGAAACATTTTAAGGTTGATTGTAGAAGGAGGGTAGAAGCTATACAGGCAGGTAATATATCCTATCACAATAAAAAATATATACTGCTCAGAACACGGCAGCATTTTTAGGAGGAATCTAGTACTATTGTAACGTCTATTAATCACCACGAGCAGGAGAGTACAGCTCGCACTTAAGGATATATAGAACCCATTTTATGTCTAACTATAAATCCACATCTACACACTACATACGCAGCGTCCTATAATAAACATAAAAAATATATATTTGATATCTGTACAAATCAATTTTAAAAATAACTACATTCACAACCACTTTTAAGGTCGGTGACGAAAGTTTATGTTGAGAAAACCTATGGTTTAGAATCAACCTTTATTTGGAGCATATTCTTAATATTGAAACTCAAAGGTAATCGACTGTGTTGACCAAAACTTACAAATCGTGATATAAAATACAATGGATCACCATAGTCTACTGATTCATGTTCATTAAAATCGAAACAATGTTTTAACTATTTTGTTTTAACTAAAATAATAATATGAATTATATTTCATACAAAATAAAATAATGCACCGCAACTGAAATTTAAAAAAACAAAGGCGGTATTGTTAAAAAAAGTGCATGCACCATGCAGCAAAATTTTACAGTACAGTTTGAAGGTAAAGTTAAAAAAATACTGCCGAAATTTCTGACGTACCAGAGCACATGACGCTATAATGGTTTCCCGTTTCCTTGAACAGTAGCACAATACTGCCTGGAGACGCAAATTATAAACGCTCCATACAAAATATGCTTACTCTCAAAATATTGCGCGTATTTTTTGCTGAAAAGCGATTTGCATCCTTTCACAGGACGCTACCTCTGTTCTACTGCTAAAGGTTATACGGCATAGAGATATTAAAACAACGTTTAAAAATATCACAAATGCCTTTGTCAGAAAAATTCGCGTCAGAAAAATTTAAAGTTAGTAAAAACTATAACGAAATCGGTTTAGCCGTTTCTGAGATTAGCGCGCATAAACACACAGACAAATAGACAAAAATTCTAACAACTATAGTTTTGGGTTCTGTTGTGTTGATAATAACCAAAATAGACAAAGCAGTTTATTGTAATAATTTTATTTCAAACAATAAAAAAGTATTGTACTAAATAATACTAAATCATGAACTCGAATGATCCCGTAGCCCAGTTTGTAGTGAAACAGCCTGCGCAGCAAGAGTTCCTGGGTTCGATTCCGAAACGAGGCAAATATTTAAGTGACTTATGTTTGTTTTTGGATCATGAGTGTCAGTTAAATTTTGGGTCTGTCTATACCAACCGCAATACTATGAATCCTCGTGCGTGATTATGAATCTATGATCGTTTCGTTGTGAGTTGTTTGTTTAGAAGTTAAAGTAACTCCAATTGATGAAAGGCTAAGGTTAAACTGCACATGAAGTGTAACATTTTCGTTAACCCTTACTTGTCCCTCTGTTTCTGTGAGACAAGTCCTGTACGACATAATTTATGAAGTCATCAGATTTGCAGTAAATCAGAAGAAATTAAATTTGAACAAAGCTTCGTGGACCAAATTTCCCAGCGGAATTTTTAATTTCCTCCTCAAGACGTTTAGCTGATTCCGAATTATACGGAAATGTTGAAAATATTTGAAGATTAAAACTTTATAGAATTATTTTACTAATAGACACAAAAATGTAAGATAATTGCTGGTTCTTCAAGATTTTCGTAGGCCTTATACGAGTTGTCGTGCTCTTCAAGCCGAAACGTATAATTTTGTTGGTTTGTATAAAAGTCAGTTTTATATAAATTTATTAAATAAACAATACCTACTCTTACACACTCAAAATGGGATTCCCTGTGAAACACGTAACATGAACCTATATTGACGAAACATTACGATCAAATCTCGGCCGGACTATAAACAGTTATCTAAATGTCAACTCTGTAATCGAACCCGGAGAAGATTACTATACAAATACTTTCAAGAACATATTATATATAACCTCATATTAACTATTGAATAAAACTTGATATTTTGGAATATTTGATTGCTCAATATAAACGAATCACGTGTGTAAAATTTGAAAATTGAAACGTAGTACCGAAATTCAAATGAGCGATCTCGTATAAAGTATGGCCAACATCCGTTCCATCGCAGCGGGTATTTTGTTACGCGCAGGGGGTCAGCGTGGAAGCACGTTCCAAACATTCTTTCCGAAATAACACCCCATCGCACATGTTTCGGACGATAGCCGATTAATCACTTCACACTTACGACTTGGAACAAAAATTTCTAGTGAATAGGATAATTTATCTTGAGGTATTGAGGTACCAGTGTAAAGTGGTCTCTCAGTATCAATTTAAATTTAAAGAAGTAATTAACAAATTTAATGTACGGTCATTAATATCCATTTATAATTAACATAAATACTTATAAATATTGACAAGTAAAGTAAAAGTCTTGAGCTAGAATTATTTTTTTTGCAGGAAAATTAATAAATGTTAGTAAAATAACATTATGTATGAATTTTA
Organism: Agathymus mariae mariae; assembly: GCA_018251895.1. Lineage (NCBI taxonomy): Eukaryota > Metazoa > Arthropoda > Insecta > Lepidoptera > Hesperiidae > Agathymus > Agathymus mariae. Next base: position 3,781 of record DWPT01006940.1, on the reverse strand, counting down.
ATAGGTATTTTACTCCATATAAACCTTCCTTAAGCTTTGATTTACACAATTAACAAAGAAGGTAATGAACAAATAAAGCTATTTAATAATACAAACTAGAACTATGGGGATAATATTTTTATTTAATAAAAATATTTACTCAATTACTAATTAAAATAAAAGCCTTATATATTAATCTGTGCTAAAATTCTATAATAATTTGAGTTGTATAAAACTAAAACGGATAAGTTATATTTTAGAAAAAAATATACACAGTTAATATTATCTCCAGGAAGTAAAATAAGTACTTATGTATACGAGAGAGCGGCGTGTATCTAACCTTCATGACATCCAGAGACAGAAGCAAGAGTGTGACTTAAACAAATTATTGTGTATAAGTGTGAATTAAACAAGTTATTTAGTACTAAGAAACACTTAGGATTCATATACATATTATTTCTGGACGTTAATAACAAAATAACTTTAAGGTTACAACAGTTTTGTTTCCTTTGTTTGCCTTGCTACAGTCCAGTATGAGGGAATTCCCAAATCGCCAAAACCTATACGCTTCGAGCATATACGAATTGTTAATCTAGCAACTGTTACAAATGGAGCGCTTTTTAACGTGCTGACGCCTCACTCTGTGTGAAATGATTGCCCAAAACCGACCTTTTTACATGCAAATTTCTCACGAGATATGCTACACAGTGGAAAAGAAACTTATATTGTTCAACATCTGATATATTAGTGCATTAAATCCCTGTCTTTGTTGAGTCTGCAAGCACATAAGTACGAGTATGTCAGAGACAGTCATGGATACAGTCAGGAGCGCGGCACGTGACCTGAGTGATGGCAGCACCGTCGCTATGACTCAACACAAGTCTAGCTAACGGACAGGAGCTATGGCAGGTATCATTTGTGATTCTGGAAATGAGTGAATTCTTATACAAGCATTATCATGCTCAATTATTCGCTCACAAACATGTCTGACCACGATGCTCCCAATGCTGTCCATAAGTAAGTCCGATAAGTACATATATTGGAGGTGTAACGGTTTCAAATTCAATAAAATACAAGTACCTTCTATACACAGGAATAAAACATAACTGAATCAAAATATTTATGGTTAAGTTAATCTTTCCCAAAATCCACTCGGCTATAATCCGGGTGGGTATTATATATGTACCCAAATACAAAATTTATTATTACTAAATTTACATGTGTATTTATGATATTATATGTACATATAATAATGACAATAAGGGAAAATTGTACCGAGAGTTATTATTATAATATATATAAGAGATATTATATATATTATAGATACATCATGTAAATTCCGTAACAAGAATTTTTTTATTTAGGTATTGTGGTTGTGGCTAACGATACCAATTTTCAAATGTTCCGCTTCAGTCTAGATAGGAGAAAAAACTTTCACTGATTTAAAAGTTAACCACTCTATATAAAGTTAATTGTCTCTATTTAATGTAATATTATAAAGTGAGTGCGAATTTTGTGTCTTTACGTATAAGCGGAAGGTAGTCTATAGGCCCACGGCACCTATTTCCAAACTTCTTTCACCATTTGAAGGCTACCATTATTTCAGATTGACATAGGCTATACGTATATAATTAATTGTCCGAACCGAACGAAGTTGGGGCGGGCCGATATATTTTTGGTTGGTAAATATAACCAGATGTAATTCTGGGTGGCAAAACGTACTAACTTAGTAAACTGTCAAGTCTTGCTTTGACGACGCCCTTTGTCATCAACGAGAGCTCTGACTAAGGCAAGCAGTTCCAGTCTTGCGCATCTCACAAATAACATGGCAAAGCATCTTGTTCCCACGATGGAGGTAACTTTGAAAGGACGAATACCCTCCGTATTTAGTATATATATGTTACGTGGTCCAAGAGACTAGACAAGACTATGCCAAATTTCATATACTACAAAATCAGATTTAAATTAATTTAATTAAAAAATATTTTGCTGTTCAACGAGTATAATGGATTTCATGAGCATATAAAGTAAAAACTGCTCGTTACGAGAATGCACGTCAGGTGTTAAGTTACCAATAAAAAATGCGAACGTGCCTAACAAGTTGGACTCACTAATTCAAACGACAAAATTGCAACGCACCAGTTTGTGCGACTTTAACGATTCGACCGGCTAACCGTTTGAAATAAATTGTAGCTTTGAACGCCATTGCAAATTTGTATTGCTTAAAATAATGTTCGGCTTCCATAAATCGTTTGAGTGCACGCAGTTTCAGAGTAAGTGGACTGGTTAGCTTTTAGTATTATGAAGCTTTCGATAGGTCTTGTTTAACCGATGTAGTCCTTGCGTGTAACGATTATTCACCTTTTGGGCAGTAGTGTTTTGGATGAAATCCTGCGTGATTGAGTAATTTTTAAAAATATGTGCTTATTAGAAAATAATTACAAATTGATTTAGTAGATGAAATTGTAACAGCTAAACTTGCTTATTTGAGTCCTTAGAGTTGTGAGGTATGCCAATCAGACTGGGCCCGTCTGATGAAAGGAAACTAGAACCAAGTAGGCAACGTTGTGATCGATTATGATGATGATGATGATACGGAAAAATAATTTATAGAGAAATAAATAAGTTATTGTTCAGCATCAGTATGAAAATCGAATGTGTCTCCATTATATAGTATTTTGTGCAATATGCTCTTTGTTTAGCTTCAATTTATTAACGAAATACACACGCTGCTTGGTTTGGCTCCAACGAATTAGCGGAAAATATAGGGCCATGGTCTCCTTTTAATCGAGGCTTTATAAAACATATATCACCACGACGCTCCATTGCGTACTTGTGAAGGACTTAGTTGCAGGTTATTTATACGTGTTGGATTACTTCTTCGACGGATTAGAAAAATATTAGTGATACACAAACCCACCTTCACACACCCGGAGAGAGAGAGAGACAGAAAGATAATATATCCGCACCTATCCCAACTCTACTACTATATACAACGATGTTATATTGTCTTAAGAATATTCTTAAACTACGTTAAAAATGTGACGATTGACAAATAAAATACTTGTTCAGTGTTTATGTATGTGTGATATCTGATTGGAATATAATAACTGATGTTATTATTAAAAGACAGGAAGTCGGCATAGTAACATCATCGCCTTTAATCAAAAACAAAAAGCAAGAATGTACGTATCACCGCGAATAATGAGTGCGGGCAAGGGCGTCTGAAATCAAATACACGAGCCGGACACCGCTCTATTATTACACAAAAAATATGTTAAAATGACACTTGCACTTATGCTTCATCATTCTTGGGATATAAATTGACAAAAAATTGCATTTCCAAACCGTCACCTTATCACAAAAACTTTAAGTGGGGTTAAAAAATTGTTACTACAAACATTATAATAATTAGTAGTAATGACCACGACCTCTGTTGGCTTGGATAGTTTTTTAATGTAGTGGGCGGCACGGATCAGCGATTGGAAGATAGTGCGATCAAATCATATGATAATCGGACGCGGTTAATTCCATTACCAATTATAAATGCACGCATTAAATTAGACCTGTCGGATGAGTCGACGGAACGTGACGCGATCACTCCCATCACTTGGATTATGATATGAATAATTTATTAGAAAAAAAAAAAGAATGAAATATGGCTTAGGTAGACAGACAATATTATAGATGGATTGTTGTTGTCCTTTTCACTCGCACACTAATGTTTGGTCAGACGTAAAATGGGACAAAATTTATTTATGTCGCTGCATTTATGGCCTTTTTGCATGCTAGTTTTGCAACT
>DWPT01006939.1:0-11112 GCA_018251895.1 Agathymus mariae mariae | reverse complement strand
TTATTGATATTTTATATAGCCTATCATCGGCGCAATCACGTGTTCTCACTACATACCAATTTTGATTAAGATCAGTTGAGCCGTTTTTGAGGTATCTGGAGTAGTATAGATATTTAGATTGTATATTATAAGTATTGAATATTTAAGTAAGTTTTAATATAATTCATAAATGCATGTCTTGGTTGCTTTCTCAATAAACCGTGGCTTAAATTATTATTTTCAATTATTAATCGATTTCTTATTATTATCTTCTTATATTATAAAGATAATAGTATATTCCAATGGTACATAGTTATTTAATTCGTCGAGATAATCTCAAGAACTTGAAAACAACCGGAAAGATATCGGGACAAAGTTAAAATTCATACAATTTATTACATTCAACTCTCTGTCTAAATATATCAGTACCTTCATTATCCACCACAAGGCATGAGGGTGTACGATTTAAAATTGCGGTAATAAATAGCTCCATAGCTACTTGATGTTATATTCATTACCTTTTATACATTACCGTATAGTTAATTATGCCGTTTCGTGTTACACATAATAGAATTAAATGAGTCGCCTAGTACGTGCCGTACTCGACGCCCTTATACTCTTGTTTCATAAAAAGTATAATATATTTTTTTTAGATTTGCGTAAACCAAGGAACTGTGGATTACAATACAACACAAATACTTCGGAAACTGGAAATCGATAATCAAATGAGCGGAACGCCAGCGCCGTCTAATGGTACTCGATGGAGTCTACGACATGACATTGACAGCGAATTTTCTCCAGCGGTGGTCTTTTTATGAACACGTTCGGGTAGAAACAATCGCTTACAAAGATGTCTATATTATTAAAATAATCGCTGTAATTGTAATTGTTTAAAATTTACACTTTGTATTCATTATTGAACACAAGATTGTTTTTACTCTAACCAATATTGTCCATCTTTTAATATGTGAATTATATGAGGCGTAGCAGCAGATCACAAAATAAATAATGATAAGCAAGCTCCACCCATCTTTAATGACACTGTTGACCAATAATAGAGACTACGGCCTCGACCCTTCTGTACAACTTCATTAGGTTCTATACCATCCGGTTTAAATCCAATTGAACTCTTGATTCATACCTACTATTATCAAAATATTTTTGCGTATTTCAATTGTTGTGTCGATGAGCCAGTATAAGCGGCTTCACCGATTCCATCTTGTCCGGCCCCGCGAAGCTGATACCTTAGTGTTCCGGCCGTATAAGGGCGGCGGTGACCACTCACCGACTATCCGATTTGTCCCATGTTTTATAGCTAGGAATTCGACAGATGACGTTATGATACAGTTGTTAGATAACAAATTAATTTCTATGATCTGAAATTAAATTCATATTTCAGAACATCTTCCGGCAGATAAGTCAGTGTGCAATTAGTTGTTGTTCTGCTTACTGACAATTCTTTCAACATAGCATGCTGACGAATGTGAAGTTATTTTAATACGTTTGCACTTGAATAGCCTCGCCGTCATAGGTTTCTAACTTATTGTCCAAAGAGGCCCATTTCATACATTCTGTTAGGTATAGTAACCATTCTGCGAACTTAGAAGAAGATATTAATACTATTTGCTGCTACTGCCACGTCTAATGGTCACGTACTGCCGCGTCTATTGGTCGCGTAGTGCCGCGTCTTATGCTACACAAAATGGAAAGATTGTTGCTGAAAATTATAACTTTGATTTTTTGCTTATGCCATAACTCGATATGTTATGATGTGTTTCTGATAATTTTAAAATTAAGGCATGCGTCCCATGAAACCACACCGATCTAATGGCGTGTCCATTTACTAAATGTGTCGGCGATACAAACTGTGTACACATTATAGTTGTTTGCATTGCAAAGAACGCGAGGTTCTCAGAAACGCGATTATGTCATCATCATAATTCGTATAGTTCAATGGAGGAGTTAAGGCTTAGCCCAACATGCTCGGCAAGTGTAAGTGGTGCACTCCACTCAACACAGCTCACACCAAACATCTGTGCAGAACTTACAGATACGTATAATGTATAAATTTTACCAAAATATAATTTACCAACACTAAATTCACTGAAAATGTAACGAATATAATATAAATTCACATAGTAATATTTGTAGAATCTAGTTCGCAACTGAAAATGGAACAAAAGTAAATAAGAGTAGATACGAGAAACTGCAGCGTTGGAACTGCAGTGAATAACATTACATAAATATGAAAGTTCGGTGCAGGCCAATAACCGAAATATTGAATATTTACGACCCGAGCCGCGAGCTTGGGCCGTACGTAACGTACTCGTTGCGGAGGAAAGTGAATACTTAAACAATTTTAAAAGAAAATATATTGAAGATAGAGGAGAATAAGCTAAGTTTAGGGTTCACAGCATCAGATAAACCTAGATCACATCAAATCACCGATGATATGCTCGCATCTCTGTCTATCACACCCCATTTTTCCGACACTGCTGAATTGACAAGATGGTCCCAACATGAAGCTACATTGTAAAATAGAATTAGGATTTTAGGAGTTACGTTGTCACACACAGTACGAACCCTTCTATGGTATGGGATTTTGTTTCAATTTTGATAGGTTTTGTTAGTTATATTATTATCATTTATCATCAGAGGGTTTGAAGGGAAACGCTATCGAATAATAAGTAAGAACAAACTTACTTGTCCTTTTTGCCGTATCAGAAATTTAGAAATTATTTTAGTTATCGTTATCGGTGGTAATTGTGATGGTCGGTGGTGGCTGTATCGCCATAAACAAAATACGTACACCACCGCACTAGAAATCTCTGTGTCGCGGGTGCATGGACATAAAAATAATACATCGTTAACAACCAAGAGCAGAACGATAGCATTTACAGTTCACATAAATTTAAAGATGGCTGCTACAAAGCCTAGGACGAAGCGCACGACTTTTCACTCGATTACACTGTATAAGTCGGTTGTCAAAAGTCTGTAAAATATTCCATTGGGGGTACGCACACTCAGTCGATTTTCTTCTCCAACCTATTATTTATTCAGCAAATTGTCCAACAACGAAAAGTATAAGGCAAATTTTAAAAATAAACAATTTCACGGTTGTTCCTCTGAGGGTCTCTATCTAGTATATGCATTCAATTCTCCCGGTATTAATGTAAAAATATTGGACGAAGCGGAGTCTTCGAACAAATGTTTAAACGTTTATTTATGTTCGTAAAGTTCTACAAATAACGCTTAGAACTGTTCGAGTCGAACAGTTCGACACTTACTCGACCTTTAAGTTTAAATTTGATTTTTGCTACTGAAAAAGAGTTGGCTATTTATTTCCTTATCAAAAACCACTTACCAGCAGGGGCTACCTGATGTCTGGTTGTTTATTTATTATCGAGATATGTCACATTTTTATTGTTACTCAACTCCTACTCGCAATACCAATATTAGCAAACGATTTATCTTCATTCGCGGAAATATTTTAGTAGATTCAAGTGCTCTCTAGGCCTAATTTAAGCTTGCAATCTTGACTACGACCGTAATATTTCAAAATCGTCTTAAGTAAGGGTATTATTAGTAACAGATTTGTGTACTGTTTACAACTTTGAATATCTCTCTGAACAATTCTTCAAATGTAAATACGTATTGTATATTTGGTTTGATACTACGGAATATTGTAGTGTAATATAAGCAGACTCATTTTTTTTCCATTTGAAAAGTGTCGTGGCTGGCCATGTTTGCAAATGAAATTTCCTTCTCGACTGAGACTGGTACTAGGCGACTGTCAAGTATCTCTTTTATAATGGAGTTAAAAAAATATGTTATTGATCTGATAACTTAAAGATACTTAAATATTCTTTGACACAATTCGGCTTTAATCTATAAAAATGTCCTTTGTTGAACCCTAGTCTCTCACTGTGATTAAGTTGATTTTCATTATAATCCATGGGCTGCAGGACATACTGGTGAAAACGTAGTGGCCAATCGATGTATCGGAAGTTCTTATGACATAGCTTAACGACTGTTATCGAACGATAACAATCGCTACTGGCGGATTTTCGTTCTCACGTCCAGAAGCTCATATTAAATTTTATGCGACCTCAAAATTACTATTATTTTATTCATATTTTTACAACATAAGAAAGTTGAATCAAAGAATAACAGCTTGTCTTCCTGTGAAGAAGGTAACACGCCCAATAAATGTTCTTAGATTTCAAAGCACTCGTTTTCAATCCCCAAGTAATCCCGCGTAAGCCGAACGAAAAGTTTTGACGAGAAAATAACTTGTTTATTTACTGAACGCCTTTTAATTTACTGGAATTAACGTGGAGTTTCTCTAAGCGCTACTACGGAAATGATTCCAAATCGCGTTTGAGTTCGGGCTTTCAACTGGTTTTTGTGGACTTCTCAAAATTAGAGTTTACGTTACAATAGAGAGATTACTATTCTTGGGCTGGTATTTTTTTCTTTATGTAAATAGTAGACAAACGCACAGACGTGACGTCTGATGGTAAGTGGTAACTGTCGGCCATGAACATGAGTAACGCTAAAGCGATCACTGATGCGTTGTCGCCCAAAAATGTAGAAAGAAAGTACTGGTGCTCAGGCTCCCAGCCGGAACACGACGAGTCGTTTGGTGGCTGATTCAGGTAAGAGGGTGGTAGCTAGCCAGGCAGACCTTAGGGAAAGACAATAATCCCCATAATTATATTAATGAATAATAATAATAATACTGATAATACAATCCTTACGCGAAGCCCTACCACCAAGCAGGCTGGCTTCTGTCGCCTCTCATGACACACCCTGTTCTGCCGCCATGAGATTGGGGCGATTGTAGGCCGCCTCAAAATGCCCAAAATTATGATATTGGCATTGCATTTATCCATAGGCGAAAATAACTTCTTATCCTCACATTGGAACTGAGATGAAATCAGAAAGCGCCGCTGAACGCCAGAACGCGACGTAACTTGAAGTAATTACTATACAATAAATATGTGGACATGATGATTTTTAAACTTGTAGTCTGTAGTGGGACGTAAATGGGTTATAACTGCAATAATTTGACTTCAGGAATTAAATTGATCACCATAAATAAGTTCACGGGAGCGTAATCTGTACAGATAACATTTATAGAATAAAATGCAAATGAAAATATAAATTCGCATGCATATCGCATTGAATCCGATATTTTGTTTTAACATTCCGCTTGAATTGTTCTTCTCCAGTTTACTGTTCCCACTTATGGTTTCAACAACCGGCATTGGACCTTTCCACTAAAGCTATACTCACAATTATTCTAACATTTTATACAGCCATTATACGATCGTGGTTAGAGTTATTTTTTGGAGATTATCGAACGAATTTCATTCCCGACCATGGTTGGAATATCGGAGCTCAGAAACACGAGAAACTGTATGACATACACGGGTATCAGTAATAATGAAGTCTCAAATTAGGGTTACGTGATCAAACATGTTCATTGTGGATGGTTGTAATTATCTCATTATGTCTGCTTCATCAGTTTCCATACTACAATTAGCTGGCTAGTATAATCAAGTATTTCGAGACCAATGTCGTTTTAACCTATCAGTAACTTTATTCTTTAAGTAATGAACTGAAGGTAGAAAATTTAGTATGGTGTTTATCGATCGCGTGTTCTTGTTCTCAGGTTGTTAATGTATTTCGGAGACATTTGTAACCGTTCTAAAATACAAACGACACTGACTGGATTTACGCGAAAGGTTACACGATGAAGGCTATCTATCAAGATGGTAGATTTTTTTTAACTTCAATTAGTATCGAATAAACATTATATCTGGAAATTCTGCTGAACTCCAGACAACAAGGCAAGATTACTAGTCTACCAACATGCATGCATGCATGTGTGATATTGGGTTTAGATTGCGTGGTGCGGACACTACTGGCCAAAATGATTAAGCTTTTTGGTTGTTATTAAGAACAGTGAACCAGGATCTGGGAAGGTTATTTGACGTTAGAAACATGAATCACAGTGGTTATTATGAACACCAAGTATAGTATATGGTAGTTTGTGTATGCTTAAAATAAAAAAATCACCGTAATCTCGATACAAAAATTCATTTAACCATGTCCATTCTGATTCTACCGTAACGCAATCCGGGGAGTAAGCGTATCACATAAAATAAAGTAACCAATTTATTTAATGTCAAAATTGAACGAGTGACGCAATCCGCAGCGAAACCAAGCGGTAAATTACAAAGTTACGTTTTAAAGACACGACTGACGCGTTCCACTGGGATTCCGTTCGCTAAAATATCGCAAACATGAAGAAAATATTGTTATGGATCCAGGCTTCTATGGGTTCAACCTATTAGCGTTTCGCTGAAGGAACTCGATTTTTTTGCTGAATTAATTAAACCTGGCGCATATTTCAGCACACAGCTTCATTAGGAATTGGTTCTATAATAGTAGTTATAAATGAATATTTTCTTACTCAACATCTTGAGATGGCTGATCTTCTGTGCTCAATTAATTCTTGATGCTACTGATAATCAACTAACCTTTCGAAGCTATGAAGCACTAATGAATTTTAGAAGGGTAATATAGGCATATTAAATGCAGGCTAATATTTCTTTAGGTGCCGATAAAATGGTCTGTAAATGAACCGTTACGGACGTGGCGGGCCGTAAACATCGGATAATGAAGTCGTAATGTTTAACGCGACAGTCCCATTCACGGTCGTATTGACGAACATCGGGAGATTGAATTATTACATAGATAACTTTGTAGACAGGCTAGTAGGAACCCTTTTACTGAAAATGTAGACCACACCAGTTCCGTCACAGGTGATGACGAAATGATTACTTTCATAAACGTTTAATTTACAAACTAGCTGCGTCATCGAAGCGTTTCTCAATTCCCATTCGGTCACGCTTCTATGTTAGTGTTCCTCTTTAGGAACTCCAATCCTCTTCATTTTAATTCATAATCCTTAAATTATTTAGATATTATGTAAATATACTACTGCACGTAATTTTTTGCCTATGCTACCGTTTCGCAAAAGTGCATGAACAACGAGGGGAAGAAACGACGAAGGAAACTCGTCAGTAAATTTTTTACGAAGTTGTGACCTGCTCGGATCGATTGCGGTAGTATTATTTCCAGGCGTCCTTGTCATATATATTTTTATTAAGTTCCAGTAGGTAAATCCTCTATGGTAACCGAAAGACTATACAAAAACCATCTTATTTTGCACGCACAATAGCAATAATATTTAACAGGATGTCTTAGTGCTCTAACAGCTATCTCTGCCAGGGAACCATATAAATTGGAAAGAATATATTGAGTTCCTGAGGAAGGAATGAATAATTTATTTATTTTTCATATTTTTTTTAAATGCACATTCATGTTCCTTAACGGTATGCTAATGGTGTATGATCTTCCACTTCCGCACAATTCCTTTATACATACTTCACAAAGTTTATAATTCAAGCAATCAAACAAGGAACTCGTATCTAAGCCAGTTTTGTTGAAATTTGCTTGTTGTATGCTAATGCACGCGGTCTCTCCTCCCCTGTACCTTTTAGCAGAGTTACGACCGTCGCCCACTAACTCGGAGTAGAATTTAAATCAAATCAAAGTAATTCATTGCAACCGCAATGAAGATAATATAGTTTGGTAGAAGTAGAAAATCGATACCAAGTTGCAGAACTGTTGACGACCATTCGACTACTAGGGGACTATGTTAGTGAGCAGTTGAAGTGGAACCAAAAAAAGTCTCATCGATCAACATAAACTTCCAGCGTATAACAAACACGCCACGTCGCGGCGACAAGCCGCACCGTCGTATGGTGGTTGCGTAGTTGCTGCGACGGGATTGACACGAGACGAATGTTGCGACGGGATAGACTATAAAATACAGCCCAAGGAAATAAATGTTGTTATCATGTGGTTCCACGCACATCTAACCATTAGGACGTTGGCTGTTGACAAAATAAATCTTACGAATGCAGGTGCCATGATAATTAATTTGAAATGCACACATAATATCTAAATATCTTATATGTCTGTCGGATTTGACAGTATTGCTGGCGTTATGATCAAATATCTTCGCTGGCGGATAATTAGATAATTCGACCATTTACAAGGATTCACTGTTTTAACAACAACAGTTATCGACGAAACATGTTACAATTCCTAGCAGAGAGGTACTAGTCTCCAGCACCATCGAAACACGAGTGACATCTGCCATACCGCCTGTCCCTTAGCTAGGCTTCGCTGAAGCAGTTGCCGAGTGTGTAGTCATAGCGACGATGCTGCCATCACTCAAGTCGCGTGCCGCATGCCGTTTAGCAACTATATTCATCATTGTCTCCGACACGCTTATATAATTCCAAGAAGTATCTGGAATGATAGACCGATGAGTAGTGCGTGATAATCTTACTTATATAGAGACGCAAACTTGTGCAATGTTCCGGAAGCTCTGACTTGTTAGAGTTTAATGAATAATGGACGTGGCTACTGAGCGGTTCTGCGCCGGTTTAAATAGACATAAAACGGGTTTAACGCGGTCCCGTTATCTGGATTAATACATATGAAAATCTTATTGATTTCAACAGGGTTGGATAAAGTTATTGGAGTATAGTCAATTTCACTTGACCTTAGCAAAGGCTTTTTGCTATTTACTATTAATGCACACACAGAAACAATTCACAGAAAAATTAAACAAAAGGTAACAATGTGCAAGGGTACTACTTATTTCTTTTAGAAATCTCTTCCAGTAGACCCGCAAGAGGAAACGACAATACAGATAAGCAAATTTAGTGCGTATACATACATATAATCAATAAGTGAATATAAATGTATATATATAAATATGATACACATAGAGAAAGATAGTATTCTTTGACAGCTTTCTTAAATACATAAACAGATGCACGGATGTTTGGTGGCAGTGAGTTCCAAAGTCTGACTGCTTGCACAGAGAAGGAGTTGGAATAGGTTTTATGGGTCGGGTAGCTAAGAAGAGTCTTAATGTGGGACCTACAAGGGGCAGATGAAAAACGGGCGTAGGAAAAACGATCACGTAGATATTGGGGAACAGGATTATGAAGGATTTTATATGGGAGACATAATATTCTAGTATTCCTACGGTAACGAATAGAGAGCCACTTGAGCGTGTTGCGGAAGTCAGACACGTGATCAAATTTCTTAAGACCGAAAATAAAGCGGATACATAAGTTTTGCTAACGCTCAAGCTTATTTAACAGCCCCTCAGTAGAATCTAAGTAGCAAGCATCAGCGTAGTTCAGAATGGGTAACATTAGTGTATGGGATGGAGAAATTTTAGTTTCCAGAGGTAGGAAATTTTTGAGGCATCTAAGCGAATGAAAAGTGAAGTTAACTTTACTGCTAACATTGCTTTTTGCTTATTGTAACGTTAAATTCTTTATAAACGCCGCCTAGCGGGAAGACCTTCGATACAGATTAATAAATATCAATGCGAGCGGCGAGCTAGCCAACGATCCCCATTTCCGCGCAGGGACAGTGAGTCGACAACCGCGGAGCGAATAAGATTAAAACCGGCGAATAAGATTGCACATCACAATATATAGAACCTTGTTAATCCTTAAGAAAGCGAAATAAACACAGTTATCATGTTAAATTATTTATTTTCTCCGACAGGCAGATCTTCTTTCCCAGTTGACCCTGGGTGATGGTGAAAATGTGAGGTCGGCATGGAAGTAAAGCAATAAAGCCAAACCAATCAGACTTAACTAGTTTTTCGCATATAAATAAACTTATCCTTTGTTCCATACAATGTACCTGTTCTGTACCAATTGTTTACTGAATTAGTACATAGAACGTTACAAAACATATCTACCCGGATTAGTTAATTGCTCTTACCGGATGCCGTGTGTCGCGCCCAGACTCAGACAGATTACGGCTAATCGACTTTGTGTGGAAACAAACTTTGTTCATTTATTGGATTTAGTTTGTTGTCTGGCAAACAGGGTCTCTTAATAAGTATTACTTAATAAATATTGAAAATTTTTATTTTTCTTTAATATCTCTCATTTTTTAAATGTTATTTTACTATTTGAGCAGTGTGTGTACCGCTTAATTATTTTTTGTACTATGTTATCGATATTTTATAACTAATGAAGGTGTTAAACTACATTCACCGGACTTAATTAATTAACACTAATAGGATCAACATTTAGCACTCATATAAACTAGTATCAAATTTGAAAACCCGACGAGGTCTTACGAATTTTAATAAATCACAACTTTGTAATTAGGTAAAACAAGTAAAGGTTACTGCACGTTTGAGCGAGTCCACAGTTGACCCGCGTCATCTTACTGGCACAAGACTCAGAAATCCCGCTTGTAAACAATGAGACAGCCAGAAACGGATTTGTATATTTAAGTCGGTGTGAAGTCACCTAAACTGATAATGCGAACTTAGTCAGGGCGAACTTAGTCACGTGTATACATTGTAGTAGGAGATCTAAGCCATAAATTGATATGATCATGCAACATACAGGCGCATCAAATTAAACTTCTTGGCAGAAAACTTGGCAGACGGCAAGCTACGTGTCGCAGGCCGCTCGAAATTATCATCCACTTGATTTAATAAAATTACTCTCGTAGCGCATATTAATGCAACAATATATTTATAAATAACGTGTATTCGAATCAATTTTCAATTTGTGTCCTCGGTGTTTGTTTTTCATCATTGTTTTGTATATAATATCAATGACAATACTGATATTTCATTTATTGATAATAATAAGGTATGTTATTTAGTCTTATTTATTTTTATTACGTTTGTAAATATGTACTTTCTGTACATTTTGCGTTATTTTATGTATCTCTTAACAATAGTCGTTTCATTGTTCTCTGCACTGCAGCTGCTCTCTCGGCTGGTAGAAAATGCTATTGAGCTTTAAGTCCGCCTTTCTTAACACTTGCTTTAAGGGTTAATATAGTATAAATAAATATAAATAACCTATTAATATAAATAAACCAATTAATACACAGGTTAAGATAACATATCTACATATATAAAAATCAATGTCACTTTTCGTTGTAATTTTATAACTCAAGAACAGGCTCACCTATCCAAACCAAATGTTTAGGCTT
>DWPT01006938.1:0-11113 GCA_018251895.1 Agathymus mariae mariae | reverse complement strand
CAACAAAATAAGTAACATTTTCCACGATCACTCCAAGAGGGACCAAATGAATAAAAAATCCGGTAAAATATAAATTGGACGCGCGTGAATAGGATAAATGTTTCAACCTGTAAATATAATTGTTTTTGGCTTAAACTGGCATAAACATCAAATACACTTAGCTATTAAAAGTCTCTTTGACACGATTTTAAAGAACAACCAGTTGGAGTACAACAAAGAAAATATTACAAGAAACTTTCTTATGTTAAACAGAACACAACACGGAACCTTGATATGACGTTTGGCACCACTCGTCACATTACTCGCTGTAAACATTCCTGACCCCATTCGACTAATGCATTTTGTGGAAAATGTCAAAAATGTGGGTCACTCTTTTGTTGTGAACTATTTTGCTGTGACATTGGAGATGTTGAGAACATTATTCTTATGGGGATGAAGCTTCACAACGATGCAAATTATTACAATATTGAACGAAGAATTGTAAAAATATTTATTACACACGTGTATTTTAATAACCTTAATACCAAAACTTGTTACAAACAAAGGATATTACTAATAACAACCGTGATCGAAAAGGAGAGATGCTGTTATACGAACACTCGTTCATTGTAATGTTCATTGAGTTGTTGTCTGACTCACTCACGTATACTTAGAAAGGGATAGTGACTGATGTAATAGCAGTGACTGCAGCCGCAGTATTTGAAGGTTGAAGATATCGTCAATCCGTCGTCAAGGGTATAAATGCCAAAAATATGCTAGCAATAATAATGGTAAGCTGCGCTATATGTGTACAGCAGTCAAAAGGTAATATTTATTGATTTATCGAGGTTATTTATGGTTAATTATCGAAGTAAGAGGAAATTGAAAACCAATCAGACATTTTAATTACGACTGCATCTTACTTTTTAACATATATACCAAATTTGAGGAACTTCCCCTGTACACAATATGGACATCACAATGCATTTTCTTCTTTTTTTTCCTTATTTTCTTACACCTTTTGCACATTTGCACTTTATTGTTATTGTTACATATTCATTATCTATATCTATCATATTTCCATACACATTATACCTATACCAGCCCCTCTCCATACCGCCTTCGTTGTTTTCTGCTCTCCTAAATATGGGTCTGGCACCACGCTGGCTAAATGCAGGGTTAGCTACGTAGCATGCTTTTGAGATTGTTAATAACTGTTATTTGTGCAGATTTTCTCGCGACACATACCTTCGTTATAAGTATACCTTAAGTTGTAATTTGCTGTTAGAAAATAAAAATGCCTCCAGTATTCCAACTAGTAAGCGGGAGATAAATTTTCATAGAAATTTATTACTCCACGTTAACTGTATCGACATTACTGTATAAATTTAGACATAATTAATTAACCTCCATAAAACATTTAAAGCGTAAAGGTGTATGAACAACTTAAGTAATTTCAAACCTCCCTACAATGAAAGTAATATATTAAGAGTAGATTTGTAATTATAAAAATTATAGTAGGTTAATTTGACCATGACGTATTAGGGTACAAGTGCTCTCAATAAATGTTCACCTTGCTATATTTCCTCATGTCTAATACACTAACAATAATGTAAAGGATAACAAAGGTAATGTTCGGATTTAATAATTATTTTCCTTCTACCGCCAAGGTATGCCAAATAATACAAAGGCTGACTAGACCACTGACAGCGTTACGAGATCTACTGATTTATGAAGAGATGTACAAATTTTGTGACTTTCTACTAAATTCATTGACTTTTCTATCAAAGCTTTTGTTTAAAAAAAAAACAAATATTTGTGGAAACATGGTTATTTTTTATTCTCATCGACATCATCAATCAACACTGCACAACCATTTTACCTAATTAAAAATGTGTATATTAAATGATAAAAATCTATTGAATTG
Organism: Agathymus mariae mariae; assembly: GCA_018251895.1. Taxonomy (NCBI): domain Eukaryota; kingdom Metazoa; phylum Arthropoda; class Insecta; order Lepidoptera; family Hesperiidae; genus Agathymus; species Agathymus mariae. Next base: position 9,207 of record DWPT01006938.1, on the reverse strand, counting down.
AAGTTCATTGGTTCAAAAAATAAGTATGTACAGATGTTTTAATAAGTCTTCTCATTGTGACAATTCAGCCTCGCTACACAATTATCGTTATTATTAGTTTAGCAATAATAACATTAATTAAAATTAAAACCTATGGACAAGTAATGTTAAAAAGTATATGAAATTAAAACCGTTCAAAACAAAGATGTCTGTCCTCAATTGAAAGGCTATCTAGAATGTCAATTCTAGATTAACATATAGCATAGGATATAATTACATCATAATGTATATTGAGACACAAAATTTGAATAATCTAGCTCGTCAATCATAATAATTGTGTTTGCCAACAAATAACCACAAATACGTACACGCTCAAACCACGGATCTCTTGAGGCGCAATCGAAGCGAAATCCGGCTACGTCAACTAATGATTTACAAAAAGTTCACTTCACAATATCCAAGAACCTTTTAAATATTGCCTGGAAAATATTTCTACCGCATTATTACGACGCAGCTGCACTGCCAGTAAAGGAACTCACGTACCCTATAAACTTAGAATGTGGAGACGATTCCAGGAACCCAAACTATCTTTATAATTTTCAAAGCCCTGCAGATCGCCACGTGTTGTGTCCATTGATGAAGAAGAAACGGATGTGAAACTAAATTCAATAAGGTACTATGGACAAATTTAAAGAAACAGTGGAGAAATATGAACAAAGCCCATCGAGATGAGTCGAATTTGATTCGATACAGAAATCGAAGCGAGATATCAATAATTGAAATTGAAAGCGCATAATCGATAGTGACTTAAATAGAAACTAATTTCCAGCGAGGAATAATTACAATAATTTATGTAAAAAAAAAACAACTGCATTATGTTTACGTGGTCTTTTCTACCAAAACAAATTGAAATGAAAATAACTGGAGCTTAAAATTCAATCATAAAACAACTTTAATATTAAAATTTAATTTGGGTACGATTTCAAAACCATATTTTAAAAGCTAATATGAATAGTTGAAAACCAAATCAAATTCAAATAGATTTCATAATTATTATTATCACAGAAGTACTAATAACAATTCGCTTTGTTAATGATAATTACAAAATCCAAAACTGTAACACGTTAATATAATGCAAGATTTAGATACTGAGTTAGCAATGAAGATCAATTGCTGCAAATTCAATAAAGCTTTTTTTGCCATTCATGAGGAAACTGACGGCATAATTATGGATACAATAAATAAGTACCACCATCAAAGAAATAATAGATATCTCTTTTAGTTTAATTCAGGATGAAAACGGTAATGAATTATTTATTATCAAATGAATGATGTATAAATTCATTAATGAATCGAACCCATGTATGTTTCATGAGCTTTTCTTGCAATGGATTCGGTTTACTAGATTTATTAACGGGTCATTGTGCTCAACCAACAACAGATCGATGAGTGTTTTATAATGGTTCCTAAGTCCTTAACGGATAATCGACGTCTAGATTAAAGGTTTTGCTTCTTATTATACAAAATTAAAGTACGATTTAATTGAACAGGACAGAATCACTTTGATAATATTACTCAGAACTCAATTAATTGCTTGTGGGATGCTTTTAAAATCAACTTATGCAATATTGTAAGAGACTTCATCTTCTTGGCAAATTATCTTCCCCCCTGAAATCGACTGTTTTTACATATTCCGTTTCCAATTTTGTAGAGCGAGTTACCACTCGCTTCTACTCCCTTATTTCTATAAGTCAGTATCATTATGTCGGTTTTGATTGACAGTGTGGTCCATGGAGTCCTTGATGTGACGAATAGGCATAAGCAACGATGATGACTCACCACCAGGTGGCCGCATACGTTTACCATAAAAAGTAACATACGTTATGTAAATTTTATATAATTACTTCAGGATACATTTTCAATTATTGATTATCTGAATACCTAAAGTTAGTAAATTTTAATTATTTCATTCTGTCATAATGTAAGTATTTAATTTTTTTTTTTGTTAAATGAATTATAAAATTTATCACACAAAAAAAAATATGTATTATATTTTTGTTTTGAATGTATTTCTTAAATAGAAAATACTTACTGTAATTTTGTTTTTAGTATGGCAAATCTTTTGACGGTTCCCTCAGGGCATAACACCACCACAGCATTACTTCTACTGACTTTGTTTCAAGTTGAAATTGAATTGAAGAGCAACAGCAATACGATAGCAAACTATGACTAACTGATGTCTGTTACAACTAAGGTTGATTATAGAGATAAGAAGATTACTTTCTTTCTTATCTTCCTCTCATTTCCTGGCCGACAACGCATCAATGATACCTTTGGTCTTGCTGGTGTCCATGGGCGACGATGACCACTTACCACCAGGTGGCTCATTTGTCGGCTATTACCATAAAAAAAGATGTTTTCTCACTGACCAATAGTTTATAAAAGTTATGTGACTTTTAAAGAATAATAAGGTACTCACTATTGTCGGGTTTTTACCCATATTTCGCTCCAATTATATAGATATATGTATAATGTTCGCGATGATGTAAGTTTTAAAAACATTACCATAATGTTCCATAGTGTGTGTGTATGAAGTCAAGTGTGTGATGTGAGCCAACGTGGATTATTTTGCCTTAATCAAATTGTGAGAGGAGACCTGGGCCTGGGCCCCACTGAGAGTTAATTATGGGTTGAGGCGATGATGTCATACAGAGGGAAAAAGTAGTCGGAATAATAAAATAATGGTTTTACTACTTTGCTATGGAATCCTAAATTGAATCATAACATGGTATAAAATGATCATAAAAATCTTAACTTCACCGCAAAAGTTCGAGCTGAGCAATATAAAGTTCAAGAATAAATTTCAAAGGTCGTATTTAGGATCCATGCAACCTTGAGTGGGGATATCAATAACGATGTACAACAATGTACAACTGATACGCGAATATTATTTTTCATTCGCATATCATGGCTCGCTGAATTGTCATAATTTTGCCTTGGTGTTTATCCTTGTAATTCGTCTTATTTTTCGTTAGCGAGTTCATTGTGAACTAGTGTCTAGATACAGCTCGAGCAAGGTAACGAATAGTAGGTTTATTTGGTTGCATTAAATACAATCTACTCGTTATATTACGTATGATAGTTTAATGTTTAACCTTGTTATTGATAATGTTATTTATTGCAGCGAATCTTTGTACTGATTAATCTTTTTATTCTTAATTCTTAAGGAGAACTCTATATTTTTAGCATTTATACATAAAGGCTTATAAGGTTATAGAATTGTAATCCTAATGTATATATACAAGTTATAGTTTTTTTTTTTATATATACACTTAATTTAAATGAAATTGGTTTTAAGAAGCATAGAAAACAATGTGAAAATTTATCCTAAGCTTGTGATCGGTTGTCCTATTTCGTTAAACCTAAAATTGTTTTCCTGTTTACAAAAACTAACAAGAAAAATGTGTCACCGCTGAAAATAATCTAAAAAATATGCTAAGAGATAAAATAATACAGATAAAAATGTCACAATGACCGATTATGAAACTAAAACAATATTCGGTACAAAAATAACAACAACAATTTTGCAACAAAATTTAAATTTAGTCAAAAAATTTACAGCAGTAAAACAGAATGATCACACACGTCAAGATATGACGATGAATTTTATAATAATGAAATTAAAAAAAAAATTGTTTGATTTTTCTAAACTCTTTTGTCTATTATTGGTTTTTGTTCAAGAAAAAAACAGTGTTGTTGGGGATATCTTTTACAAAAATTCTCTACCCTAGCTAGATAGATAGAATATATAGCTAGATAGAACGAAAAGTTTACAAATCCACTTGGGACTATAAAGACAACGACATTGAAATACACAGCCTTGGAACTCAATAAATTGTTCATAGTTGCATTGAAGTAGAAAAGTAATCCAATAACTTTTTTCTCGTTACAGATCAACTCGAAAAATTGAACTCGTTCACATGACATAACAACCCTGGAAATGGCCTACAAAATAATACAGATACCTGCACTTGTTATACAAATGTGCTCAATATACAGACGAGCATTTCAAAATTGAATTTTTAAACATTTATCGTATTCGCAATATGAAGAAAATTATTCTGATTCGCTTAGTAAAGGTAAACGACACACTTCCTCGCCACACTAGGATTTTCCGTGTTGTGGGTGGCACGAACGTACCCAACTATGCCTCCGTACCACCCACGACCACAGAACAAACGTATATTTGTCTTGTAAACGTGTAACGAACCTGGGACCTTCGGGTATAGCCACAATTGTCAGTAATTACCCACCACGATTGTGCAAACAGGCTTTTGTTTCTTCCAGCTGGGATTACTGAATTACTTTGCAAACTACAAGATTACAATTCAAACGCACATTACAAAAATCACCATTAATCATACTTTGGCGCGGAGTTCAGTAAACTTGGGGCGTCAAACTGTCTGTGTACTCGCACGTCAACTCTAATAATAAATGAACGTTTTTTGCCAACGAAAAAGTTGTTGTAATTAAACACAGCAGTATCAGATGTCATTCGTGATAGGTCGATGAACTGCTAATTTAGGTACATTAGCGAAATCAATTACGCACAATTGTTTAAGCGACCAGTATTGTAGATGTCATTAGTGAAACAGTTCAATGTGGTTTTAATCTATTTTAAAATGAACTCATTATAAACATTATAGCTTCAGCAATATCCATAGTCAAAAAATTACGAACTCCAAAAAAGTTTTTTGCATATTAGCAAATCTCTTTGGTATCAATATGATGTGACGTAAATAAAATACAACTATGTAATTTGACAATCATATTATTAAAATAACATATTTATAAAAGAAACCTGCTTACTTTTGACTGGATACAAAATGATGTAAGCAATCATTCAGTACTCTTATTGTAAACTTTACAAGGTTTTGGGCTATGACCAAAGAAAACATTTACTACCAAATAAATTTAATATGAGAAAATACAAGAAAAACGAACCACTTCCAACAGCCTAATGCTCTTAAGATTCAAAGATAATTTGCAATTCTTTTTTACATTCCATGCAATATAGAAGACAGAACACAATTACATGAAAAAATAAAAAAAAAACAAAAGACTTCATTCAGCTACGTGATAATGAAGAGACGACAATGACCATCAGTTACACGTGGCCAATACATATCAATTACAACCGTATTGAAGTTTTTCAATCATTCATTAGAACGAATTTAATCGGTATTTTGCTTCCTGTAAATTTAATATGTTTACAAAAAAATCTTTTTTATTAGTAAATTAATATACATAATGATACTGAATATGCTTTCAAAAGAAATAAATTTTAATATATTAATATAACACATCCTTTTTTTCTTCTTTTCAAAGACAGCTTAAGTGAAACATTTTAGTCTAAAAATATTTATTCCAAAGGTCTTGTTGAAACTACACAACTTCAACTTCTAGTGGTACGAACATTAAAACATTCTCAAATTCCTGTCTTAACATAAGTTTCAATATAAAAACAGCACCGAATACAGTTGGGAGGAAAATCATTTCTTAAGTCAACATTTCATCACCTCCAAAAAATATTTAGACATTAGCCTCATTAAATTTGTCAACATACTTCAATCTCAAATTTCGGGTTGGCAACAGTTATTTACACGACTCAAAGTAAAATTACCTTTACCCGTTCGTCTACCTCTGTCCTACTTGTGTTAACATCTAGTTATATTTTGTAATGTATTCCGGTGTTTAGACAGGTAAAACTTTTGTTTTCGTATTTGCCAAGTTTATTAACATGTGGCCAATATTAATATTAACTCAGGCAGGTCAGAAAAATCTAACCGCCCAACCATATCAGGCGATGCGTCTCGTGTACCATGTTGCACATGTCATTGTGGCGGGCTTTGTTAATACAAATGTTCGAATATATTGTCTATAGATACATTTTATTTGACATACAACATTCTCGATATTATAAAACGCGTCACAGATTTCTAGTTGACTACAGTTTGTTAACACAATCGTGTTTCTATATAGGATATATATAAAAAAATATGTATAAGATGCATTTAAAATTATGTCATAATAGTCTGCATGTTATATAAGTACGGACTAAGTTTGGTTCACTATCACATTTCCACTTTTTAAACGTACGAAAAAAAATCTGATTAACAATAAATAGCTCCCTTGTACAAACTTTTCGTATTTTGTTCTTGTAATTTCATTGTGTGTACAGAATAAATAAATAAACAAACTGCTTACAAAATATCGACATTCATAATAAGATTACCCTCATATATATTTTGTCTATTACTTTTTCTACTTAATATACTTTTCGCATCAATAAGATTAAATCACCAAACCAAACTAGAAGGTCGCAATTACTTTACATTTAAGTCTTCTGGTATTCATTAAATACCATAATAATCCAATTTCGTGTCTGCATTACATCGATGGAAACCAAACATAATTACAGGTTGTCGAACAAATCGGTCGCAAACTGAGTAATTCTTGTAAGTCATTAGGTATAACGAGTAATCTTGACTATCGGTTGATCAGTTACCTTTAGTTTTCCTGTTGTTATGTTTGTTCCATGCTTCCCGTTTAGTTTAAACCATTTTAAAAGTGTATTTTAAACTTCTTTGCTTGTAAATGCTACGGAAGCAATGATTCCGGAAGTACCGTCAAATTGAAATTGTATCTCGTAGATCTATCCAATCTACTATATTTTTACGGTTATTAGTACTCCTGGTTTATATTAAAATACCAGTTACTTACATGAGCTACTAGTCAATTGTCACTTATTCTTAAATAATTACTTCTTCACAATGCTATTGAAATCTTTTAATTGAATTCGAAGTTATAACATATTTATACAATCGTATTCTCGATAACCGTAAAAGTAATAATAATTGCTTTGTTTTTATACGAGTGCCAGTAAAATGTCATTGAAGTTAATGCTGACAATGTGGTGCCCGTCATTTCCTTGTGCCTTTGTAATTGTAATTGCATTCTTGATGTAACAGAGTCAATGTTAGATAATAAACGGTTTTTACATCGGCTAATAACTATGCCGCGCTTTAGTAGTAGTACGTGATGATGGATAGAAGTTTTACGTTGGATAAGGTAATATAAATATCTATTCCGTTATTTAAATAATTATACCTAGGTTTAAGGGCGGATTACTGACTTTTAGATTTTTTTTTATATTAAGTATTCAAATATATGTACGTATTGCATATTAATTTTCATTGCCATCACACATTGCAGTAAGCATCAATTACGTCTTAAAGTTCGTTTCATTACAATCCATAAATAAAAAAGTGCTATTTAAACTAAGGGAAAAGCATAGGTTTTCCGAAGCGAAGCGAGTTACTAGTCGAGACGTTTACTAGCCTATACTAACATTATAAATAGTGCGAATTTTCACTAACCATATAAGTTATCAAAAAAAATTTACAGCTCGTGTCCATTTTTCGATTGTTGATTGATTGAGTGATTGATCAGCGAGCGTGTTTTTTATTGCTATAAAGATTATATCCGCAGAGATTTTATTGCTTCCCTTCCACTTAGACATTTTAGACTTCATCACCACTTACCATCAGATGGGATTGTTGTCAATATACATGTAAATAAGTATATATGCAAACTTATTTTGCAGTGTTTTTCTTTTTCTATTTTTGTATTTCTTTTTTTATATTTTGTTAATAACTCCTTAAAAAATAATTTTATTTTTTCAATTCTATACAATATCATTACTGCATTCTAAATAATTGTTCCTCAATCTTATCCGTCGTTCTTTGTTCATCCCATACTTCTGAACAATGCAACAATGCATGCAATGTCTAAAAATCAGTATATACGTCACAAAATCTGAGGTCCCATGATGGTAATATCAAAGTATATTAAACGAATAGCTCGTGTAATTAACTTAATACTTTGCAGCAATGCATTAATAACAATGGATTTCCGCAAACTCACGCCTGATATTATAAATAAATTTAATAACAACTTATTTCCGCATAGTAATAATATAATATAGTGATAAATAAATTAGTAATAAACTAGTTATTTAAGAATATAAGCACATTCTGTTAACTCATTACGCTTGCATTGAAAATTATATGTAACTAAATTACCTGTAACAAAAAAACATTCATTACACATATTGTTACATTAAATTCAGTGAATCATTAAATGAAAATCACTTAACATGTATAGTTATGAAACTTTGTAATATCAAAGATAAAACTTTGAGAGTCGCCAATTAAACCGCAGCGGGTGGAATAAAGCCGCATTCTTTAACTTCGTGTATATCAAGCTGTTTGCTCATTACAGCGTAATAACATAACTTGATAAACTGTTCCACACCGTCAGACAAGAGAGACTATTTATACAAGGGGTGAGGAGTGAAATAGTTTCCCAATACTCTTACATCGACAAGACTTAGCGCCCCTCTTCCCTAAGGGGGGTCGCGTCCGATGTCGGCTTAGAGGCTGTATGGCCAAAACCAAATCCGGGTGGTGTTTAGTGGGTAGGCCTTTTGTCTGGGCGCAAAACGTCGTTAAGGGCGAGCGTTGAAATAAGCGCTTGCGAAAGTTATAGACGCTACTTGCAATATAATTATTTGTAATATTTTTGTAGCATGTAATAACCCTGCCGAAGTGTCTGGACTTTTCGTACGACATTAGATGAACTAGTGTTTATGAATTCGCATTCGATTTACCTCCTATTCTGTATCATACTGAGTATGATACGGATATCAAACGCGTTTTATACAGATATGATAGGTGTTGACATATATCAATATATGTTGACATATATCAACAGGAATGTATATTATTGAACGACTAACTAAAGAATTTCATAATCTTAACGCAAGCTTCATCTTTTATAGAGTTTATATACCCGTGGACATGGATGGTTATCTTCTTGTAGTATTCGTTACCACATAGACGAACACGTCGCCCCGGTGTTATGTGGTAACTGCCACTTAACAGCTTCACTGGTGTTAAGAAATACCTACGTTCCGAATGACGTCAGTGCACACGCACGATCTAACATGTGCAGATAGATGTACAATGGACCTAAGTGTACTGTTCGGTATTAAGTACCAATAAAACACAGAGTACTTCAACAGACGCTCTTACTCGCTCGGCGGTCGGGCAGAGAGTGCGCCATGAGCTGTGGCTTCCGCCGAGCTCTCCGCACCCCCACTACCTT
>DWPT01006937.1:0-11113 GCA_018251895.1 Agathymus mariae mariae | reverse complement strand
GGTTGGTACTGACCCTAACGGCTTGTTACAGGGGAATCTGGCAGCTTTACCTTTTATATTTGTGTGTACCACGAGTCCTCTTGCTCACTCGTCGAATTTGTTTGGCGTTAGGAATGACGAAACTTCTCTCGCCCACTTAACATGCATAATTTTAAAATTAGTGCCGTATTTTTGGTGTTTGGAACATGCCGGAGAAAGCTCAAAGTAACCGGTGTTAAAATAAAAATATTGTTGTTTTTCTCATGATAACATAAACATATAACTATTCAAATATCTGGTATTCGAAGTGTCATTGCTCTGATGGTCGCTGCCACCCGTATACATACATACATACGTATACATACGAAGTACTAACTTAATTATTATTGGAAAGCGTATTGTTGCCTTGCTACGTGACGTTAACCTATACCTGAACGGTAACGTGGCGCCAATTCCTTATGTCTTGGTCAACAGGGACGAGCAGGAGACGTTAGCATAGACACAAGGTTGGACAGAATCTCATACGTTCCAAAACAATCTAACGACAGGAAGTCTGTTCGTTTTGTATAGAAATTTTCTACCTAAGAAGTACAGTACATTGTATTGATGTTAAGTAACTAAAAATTTTGAAATTCAAAGTTTAAACGCATATATTAACAGTTATGGCAGTACATAATTGTTTCCTGTTGTGCCAGACTCATGCCTGAATTCTGAGCTACGTAGAACAAAAAAAAGAAAATCCACTACTCTTAGTATTCATACATACATATACACAAAATGCACTTTCATAGACAATAGCAAGTCTATCTTTGAGAAGAGTTTATTTCTCTCTTTAACATACCAAAATCAACATTTTTAACTCGTCCAATATAATAATGGATTTAATGAGCTGACGGGAATAACATGATTCTGCAATATCGAACACGAACTGTAGTAACGTACACTGGTCGATTCTTAGTAATTATAAGAGAGGATTTGCATCGCGGTTGAACTGCTTGCCAAGCTCCAGTAATATCATAAGCACATCATCTAATAGAGAGTTTTTATTGCTGTTATATTGGATACCTCTCCATATAACGTATCGGATACAGGTTTAAGGTCTACCTAGTAGGGTCTACCTCGATTGCCACGTTGTATTTCATGTTCCTATTAAGAACTTTTTGTCTTATTTACTAACACAGGGATTAGATTATTACTACTTCCATGAGCCGGTCAGTCTGAAATAAAGTTTATTATTATCTAAAATTTTATTGTATAAAGCTGTTGCACGTCACCAAACTTGGCTGGAAATCGAACGAGTGCTCGACCACTAGAACAAAATGTCACCTAGTGTGTCAAGGCCTGGCCGGTAACTGATAAATTGCCGACAATGGCTAACAACATAGCACAATAACAGACCGCCACTCGTGATTGATTTATTTTTGTACGTTGACCCTACGGCCTTTATCTAACCCAAGGAAGGCTAGGCCATTGTAGAACTCTGGCATCACCAGTGCTCATCCAGTACCGATGTCAGTAATTATAAAAATATCACCAATATTCAGCTGAGCAAAGAATTACGCTATGTCAACAGGTTCTTCCTGAAACAGATGAGGTCACTCTTCTTGAGGTCTTGTTGATAGCAGGTTGCTTTACATCCATTGCTAGCTACCATCAACTTCCTAGAATCAACCGTGAAATGTAATTATAAAATAACCGGGCCCTCAGTGAACGCCTCAGGGAATGCAAGGTACTTTTTTTGGTGTTGCATCTGCGGTTAGTAGCTGGTCTGCTCGTTTGTCGGTTCTATTTGGTCTGGTGAGTCTCCTCATAATGGAGGAGATCTACATAATATTTTGCCACGCTATTCCAGCACTGATTGGTGGAGCGTTTAATGACCAACCCAAGTGTTCTAAGTTGTTATACCAACCAGGCTTGGGTTTTGAGGATGACTATATGATTTGATTGATTCGTTCATTTATGGGGCTTGAAGTCCATTTTTACAGTAAGGTTTCAAACTTGATACGTTAGTTACCCATCGGAACTTTTAAGCGACGTGTTATAATACAACTTATAGGTAAAGGATATTATAGTATAGATGAATATATTAATGACAAGGACGTCTGGAAATAATAGTGTAGAAACTAGTTCCACATAAGATTAAACTACTGTAGTTACCATGTGTTGTTTTAAAAGATGTGTTGAGGAGTTTCTTTCTCCGTTTCCTCTCCTCAATGTTAAAACACTTTTTCGAAACGGTATTAGAAGCAAAAAATTACGTGCATAAGTGTATTTACAGAATACCTACATGATTAAATGAATTTGAATTTAATTTGAGTCATTTGTCACACACTCGAATATGCCCACAGTTGTTTAAGAGGAACGATCATTTAATATTAGAATATTACAAGCCATCAGGTTACGAACGCTTCACAATGCGTAACATACTATGTGGAAGTCAAGTCAATTTAGTTTTCATTTATTTATAGGTAAGGATAGGTGTGCAAATTTCCTCCTGAATTTCTCCTTCACCACTAACTAACACTAACTTCTGGTCTTGCCCTGACCAATTTATGGGCACCAATCACATTCTTTACCGAATCCAAATAGTGGCAGAACTTTAAACTATTATTTAAACCATGGACAGGTATGCACCATGCACCGTTTCAACCAGATTTACTGCCAGTAAGAAGCAGTTGTTAAATAAGGCAATATATCAGTTAATTTGATCTTATTCAGTGAAGAGGTTATTGTGTAAAATTACTCTGTGCATTCTTTGTTGCACTTGAATCAGTGATGGTCCTATGTTTGAATGTTGGTAGACGACACCGGGAACCCGGGTTCCAATTCGATATTCAGTCCAGTGTAACTCTATCCGAAGTCACAAATGTTATATACGTATTAGATCAAAATCAATAATAATTTAATCAAGAGAAGTAATACTTTATAAAGTGGTTATTAAGTATTGATCGCCAACGTATGAGTGACATATCTAGTATGTTATATGTCATACTTGGTTATGGATGTAAAGAGGTGATGGAAACTTTTTACCGTGTTACCGTGTTAGTTAATACATATATCTGAGCCCTCTTTGGGACAGTTAGGTACGTGTTGTGATGATGATAATACGATTTGAAGAGATACTACGTCGTTTTCTTTCCTTAATAGGTCATACAAACGCAAAATTGTGTTATTGTATATTTTAAAAAGGATACAGTAGTTATGCACTTAAATTCAAATTGGTTATTGCTCTGACCTCTCCCACTGAAGTAACGTTGACCTCTGGCGTTGAGTGAATAGGGCGCCTGTTAACAATAAAGTGAAACATTTTTTGTAGAAAATAGTGCAAAGAATTTAATATATCCTTCAGTTAATAATAAATAGAATGCAATACGATGAAATGTGGATATAATAAGTCAAGCATAAAGTCGTTGAGTGATTACAGTCAAGTATAAATTTGTTTTATATGACAGCTATTTCGAAGTGAATTGAAGTAATTATTTTTATAGTTCACGGTCAAGATTGATTGTAGCCTCTTATAGATTTCAATCTAGTTTAACTTTTTGAAATGTTAACGACCCTATAGCCCAGTTGGTAGTGATCCTACCTGCCAAGCTAGGGGTCCCGGATTCGATTCCCGGCCGGAGTAGATATTTATTTGACAGATAAATGTTTGTTGTTCAGTCATAGGTGTTTGTAATGTCATATTTGTGTATGTCCTTGCCACCCGAAATACAGGGAATCCTAGTGTGGGGTGTGAGTGTGTAAACGTTTATTTATTAATTATTTTCAAACTAAAAAAAATATTCAAGCCTAAGTTTAAGTTACTTTTTGATAGTCGTTTTCTAGCCTATTCTGGACAAAGATAAGGCAACCAGAGAAAAATTGCTTAACATGTTTTTACTTTATCAGGATTTCATGAAATTATTTCGAAATTTTGTATAAATCTAGATATTATAAAAAGTTTAATTATATCATATGCCTCCTTATAGTTTGAATGACTTTTTAACAGTAGATTAGCTTATTCTGGACAAAAACGATAGCGAACAGAAAAATTACTTTATTTTTTTTTATTACTAGGATTTCATAAAATTATTTCGACATTAAATTTTGTATTGATCTAGGTATCACATGTAAACAGGTTAACTTTATTTACTCCTTTAGATAAAAACCAATCGTTACGTAGCGTTGAGCGAAGCGACCGGTACCTAAAGGGTAGTTCAATTATCGGTTTGCCGGTCATAATAGAGTAAGTATCACTATATAAAATAAATGATGATGATACTTCATTTAAATTAATATATTTTAATCATACCCTTTAATCTTCGTGTTCGTGATCTTTTTACTTTATAGTCAACAAACGAGCAAATTGTCACCCGATGGTAAGTGGTTATCGCCACGCATAGCATCCGTACCACATAGTCATTAACCCACACGATACCAGCCGAGACGAACGTGGGGAACCCGACTGTTTATAATTTTGTTAAGCTTTTTTGGGAGCTGATCTTCTGAAAGTTGATGTGGAAGAATTTGTTTTAATATGGTTTACGCTTTTAACATGATTGATGGTTATACTCTAAGAATTCTTACTGAGGTAGACCCATGCCCAGCACTGGGCCGTTGATGGGTTGTATCTTCTTTGTTGTATCTTTATTTGTCTTTATTTCGTTGTATCTTTATTTCATTTTTATTATTCTCTTATTTAATTTTAAGTTACTAAATACTATACCATTGATTAGTTTTTAAAATCTGAGATCTACTACTCTTTCAAATAGCATTCGCATTATATTAGTGACCGAAAAGATGTATAATTAAAAATATAATATTAATTTATAACAATAGCTGCAGCTGATCAAACAAAAGTTTATTTATAATCTTCTTAACTTAACGTGTTATGTTCATGTTAACTTATCTAACATAATGATCGATAACATAAGTCACAAATATGCCAAGTATCGTGCAAATCTCTATAAGTTCAAGTGCAGTAGGCGAACAGATAGACGAACAAAAATTAGTTTTGTCCTCATTTACAACAAACAATTACTATACTTTTTTTTAATAGGCGACGAACGAGGAGATGAACCACCTGACGGTAAGTGGTCACCGTCGCCCATGGACATCAGCAAGATCAAAGATATCTATGCTGCGTTGTCGGCCAGGAAATGAGAAGAAGGTGAGAAAGAAAATACTGGCTCTCAAGTCCCGAGCCGGAACACGACGAGACGTTTGGCGGCTAACTCAAGCAGGAGGGCGGTAGCTAGCCAGGCAGGCTTTACGGAAAGATAATAATAAAAGTAAATATATGAATGACTTATTAATAATACAGATAATAAACACCATAATAATAATACTATAACAAAGTTATTTATAACGTAGTTTTCGCACATTGAAATTTTCAAACTATATTTTTATTATATATGTAATATAATATAATTCAGCCTCGTTAAAGTTTAATTATTAATATCAGTACAGGTGACGTGAAGAATAATAACAAACATTGAATTTTAAATTAATCTACCCTCGAGCTATCTCAACACAACTCGAGTGTCAAAAGAAAGCACTAAGGTCGATGAAAACGCTGCACACAGTACCTAGTAAATACTCGAGAGTTCTGGCAGAGCAGTCCGCATGCGTATTAAAAACTAGGCACGTGAATACAGAGGAATTGTTTAAGAAGAAAACACGCGTATCAAGAGAAAATATGATAACAAATCGCGCAATGAACAGAGTTAGTAAACCTTGAGTAAACATAACAAAGTGACCTTTGAATATCGAACGGTGAAATGTGTAACAGACTTACGCGTACATATCGGTAAGTTATTTTCACCTTAAAGATGTTTGTGATGCGGTTGTCATTGTAACGTCGAACTGTAGCATTTTAGGACTAGACAGTGAATTTTAATTCGTATCATCCACTGACCGCATACCTAGACCGCAAATATAAAATATTATGAGAAAACGTTAAAAAATTTAAAATCTTTTTACAACCTGTCAAGTCGGCATATTACGTGTATTATTACCACTTGGCGATATGGTACATTAATATACCGTTAACTTTTATGACGTACGATTATTATTTTTATTCTTTATTGTCATCCAGTCGCTTTGGTCAATACGTTGATAATTTATCTGCAAGGAAATCTAAAGCTACGGGGATTTTCAACCATAGACATGTGACATATTAATGTTGACTCACGGTTCGCGGATCTTGGTAGTGTCACGTTGTATTTTTTTACCATCCGCGATACAGATAATACAAGCATGAATCATTGTCATAATTTTTCCACTAGGAAACCTTTTTACAGCTTAAATTTGAGTAGTTAAAGTTAAAATTTTGTTACTATACACTCTTCATTTCGTAATCATCGATACAAATCACATCTATCCCGACGCTGGACGCATGTGTCCTCTCAGTACGTAAGGCTACACACCTTAACTGTTTTCGAATTGGTAGAATTGACACTAAATCCATTACGGGAACTTGATTTCAGCTTTCCTTCTCGAAGCAATTTAAATTTATTACCAATACACTTGCCATTTGAAACTGATAACGCTTGCTGGATTTGGTTCCAGGTCCACCGTGAGGGGACCGACGACCATTATCTTCTCCATCACCGCTATCACTGCTGTTGTAAATGTCTGTGTGTGTTCAGCGCTGGAAAACATATTAACAAAACCTGATCGTTGTCTACGAATATTCTAAGAGTGTCTGATCAGCGTGGTAAGAGTGTATGGTCAACCTTAAATTTTGTTATCCACATAGTTGCATAATATTATACCTATTTATTTTTCAATTTAAATTAGTTTGACTCCCCGTAGCTCAGCTGAACCTGCTTGCCGGGCGAGGGGTCCCGGGTTCAATTTCCCGGCCATAGCGGACATTTATGTGACAGATAAATGTTTTTTCTCTGGACATGGGTGTTTGTAATGTCTTATATGTATGTACGTCCATGCCACCCGCAACACAGGGAAACCCAGTGCGGGCGGTATGAGTCTAGGTATTTTTTTAATTTTAAAATAATATCTTAAAATAATAATAATAATGTTTGTTAGAAAAATTATGCAAAATAAATAAATAAATAATAATTTTCATATATTTATTACCAGGACATCACTGTGTGGATTTTTAAATAAATGAGTAAAGAAATTTAAAAATATTACATGTCTTTTATACAAAATAAAACAATTCGTCATAATCATTATCTGTTTATTAAGTTACTTTAATAATTATACAATTTAATTAATATTTTATCTATAATACTATATATTTATACTAGCTGGACAGGCAGACGTCTCTCTGCAATATATTCTGGAATCTGATCATAGCGCCATCTACCTACATGCCTATAATTTTGAATTTAAACGATTCACAAACCCACTTGATGACACAATTTTTTTATCACAATCTGTCTTATCGTTTAGGAGGAGTTCAGTGATTAAGTTCGTTAGGATTTTATATATAAAGGTTATCCTATTTTATATAATTTAATCATATAATTATTATGATTTTATTATACTCAACTGCTGTACCTTCCACACTAATTTCTAGGAGACGGGAGCACCTGAAAAACTGTGTTGCACGGGATTGCAATCCTGATTGAATATTAGCTGAGCCAATCCCTATCCATTGTATTTTTTTTATTATTAACTTATAGTGTAGGAGATAACTAATAATTTTAATCTTTATTATAATTCTTTAACATATAAATTAATATCACTGTGATGGTTAAAATACAAACATTGAAGAGAGCTATTGATAGATGTACCGCAATGTTCCCGTTTCACATATCTCATTGGCAAAAAAACCTGTAACTCTCACTTCACCTTCGCTGTACAAAACTTTAATGCACCAGCACAAAGACCAACTTCACACTGGTACGCAAGCACCGCATTGCGCAGTCTCATCTACGCCAACTTCAGATCATACTAAGCAAAACACACCGACTATTCGTACAAGGATATAAAAACACCCTGTGAATTTAAATAAAACGATACGTGATAAAACACATAAATATCCCGTGGATAAGTTCAATAAAACGATTGAAAAGGATTTGGGATAAGGAGCAAGAGAAAAACGAAAGAAAGGCAAAACAACGTTGAGTGAGTACTCTTTCTACCCAATTAATGCGTGAAGTGATGACATTTGTAATATTTTATGTTATTGATAGTTCATGCCCAAAATGTGATGGTATTTAAGATAAATTGTTCTTTCAGTCTATTGTTTTTATTAAGTGGCAATTTGGAAGATTATTTATAACAGCATAAGTTTAATTTCCCTATTAGAATTACAATATCGTTAGTTTTATAAATTACAATATTTTTACAAAAAATATGAAGTTGATAATATTTTCAACATGCAACATAAAAATTAGTGACGAAAGTATATTTGTTGAAAATATTTAAGAACCTTAACATTTAAAATGTGCTATAAAGATAAATATTTAAAAATTGATATAAATTATAGGTAAGCATAAATTGTTAAATACGGGTGTTACAATGTAAATTACAATCATTTCAGTATATTATTTTAATCAACTTTTACATAAGCATTAAATGTAGCTCTGCATACATTTTTTTATCTTAATAGCTTATGTAACAGTATTTATATCCATGAGTAACCTACGAAACCATAACATAAGGCTCGCGATAGTTCATATAATCATGCGTTATAAATATAAAATTATCTATGTCATAGCTTTCACTCGGACATTGACATCATTTAAAAAATAGCACACTTAGGGTTGCCTGCACTGCGTCCAATCGATCGCTCCACCGCGCACGCGCCCTCACCCTTTCATACGTCAGTGGGCCATCAACACGGGTGCAAGCTAGACTTCGTCATGCCTAAACCGACTCCCGTCGAGGACTTGATAATCCCGCCCCAGGACCAAAAAATATGTGGCACTATATGCGTCTGTCAAATGACAGCAGTGCTCAGTTGTGTCGCTATCGTATACCTCACCGTCGCCATCTACATGCCCTACACTCGCGCCATAGCTTCTGGAATCGACCCAACCCCGATAATGTGTACGACAACAAGAGCCGTAAATAAAGATAACTGTGACTGGGGATCGTGTGGAGAGTGGTGTCTGAGCAAGACCTCCGGAGCTTGCATCCAGATCTATGTTAATGTGAGGAAGAATGGCACGTCCTTGCTACTTTCAGAATGTGGAAGCGCTGCGAACAAAACCTGCTACGGTATAGACCAAGAAAACGCTAAGAAATATCATTGTATCCGCGATGAGTGCAGAAATCTAACTGGTACATTCAATTGCACTGAAGGAAAGTGTATCAATATAACAGATGCGTTTGAATGTGCTTTTAGTGATACTGATCCACCATTAAAATGTTCAGGGAGAAGAGGAAAAATTACGTGTATAGATGTTCATGGATTATATTCTTGTAACCGAGGCACGTGTAGAAAAATAAGAACACCGTACAACTGCGATCGACGATGTGTTGACATTCCCACTCGTAACAAGAACGTCATTGTATTGAGTGGGGACAGAGTGTTCTTAGCCCGATGTTCAAAATTAGCTCAAGAAGACGGCGGTGATATTGTATGGACGGATTCTGGGGAAGAAGTGCTTATGTTATCATGTCATGCTGTACATAATGGCACATCAGGAGTAGTTGCCGTTGATTGTATCAATGCTGCTCTTTTGCCTCGAACTGAAATTGCTGATCTTACTAACTTCACATATCTACAATATTTGTATACATCCAGAGCTACACCTAATAGATTGATTGCGCCGTCTGAAGTAGAACTAACATTGGCAAATGATAGCCGACTGATGATCAACTTAGAAGGATGTGTTAACACCCTCGCTGATGAATGTAAGGAGTTTCTGAAAGATTATGGTCGTGATGGCACAGATCATAACGCCAAAGCAAGATTCCCCTGCTTCTATACCGAAAATAATCCAGATACTGTTGTCGCTAGATTTGATTTAAATGCCACCTACCGTCAGTTCCTCGTTGCTTTGGTGCTTCCAACAGTTCTCGTTGTGGTGTCTTGCATAACTCTCATGTGTTGTCAAAAAACTATTGAAGTTGGTGACGATGCCAAAATGCGATTTAAAGGTTGTGGAGCTGGTCAGGCTGAGTTGCAAATGCATCCAAACGATCCTGTTTCACCCCTCTGAGATCAGTCACGTGAGATATCTTGATATGCCTTATATAAAATTAATTGAACTAAGTTAATGAATTAAGATAATTGAACTAATTTTCAGTATCTTTCATCAGACTGAACTCAAAATATTTCCAATTTTAGTTTTTTTCACCATATATCAATATTTATAGATCCTATAACAATATGTTTTATTTCAAT
This sequence comes from Agathymus mariae mariae, assembly GCA_018251895.1. NCBI lineage: Eukaryota > Metazoa > Arthropoda > Insecta > Lepidoptera > Hesperiidae > Agathymus > Agathymus mariae. The sequence continues at coordinate 825 of DWPT01006937.1, read as the reverse complement.
ATCTTCAGAAAAGAAAGGTTACATAATAGCATACATATAGCAATCTACATTTTCTTTGAGTAAGAATGAAAGTCAAATGTAAGACCTTGACGTGCTTATGTCGTGACTGAAGTGTATTTCAGGAACGTGAATATTTGATTTTAGCGGCATATTAACTCATTATATTTTCAAGTAAATGGGAGCTGGTATACATTTCTTAAAAAATATATTAAGATAATATACACACTTATTTAATTAAAATAAAGAAAAAATATCTGTAGATATAATATATTTTCTTTTGCATTTCGCAATAATGGCGTGTTGCGGTTCTAGTATATTTTTTGTATAACAATATTTTGTTAAAACTGATGTATTTTTTTATTCCAGGCGTTCCCCTCCTCAGCGAGGGTCCGGCTAGCTCACTAAGAGACGATTAATTGCTTCTGATGCTATTTGCGTAAAGCTCCCTTCATGTCGACTATGAGCAGATCCCGTACGACCCTCTCACCAGCAGCATCTGAGAGGTCTACACTCCCAATGGGCGCATCTGCGGAACCAGGAAGTCCAGAATTCAAACCTCTAGAACCAACAAGGGAGCAGCTATTGAATCAGTTTTATGAACGATTCAAGTTCTACACATCGCTATGCCTTGGCACGTCAGCTATTCTCGCCGTCTTCGCTTTCCTGTTTCTCATCCCATTTGTGGTGGAACCTGCGATACAAACTATCTTGGCGGAATTCGTACCCGAAGCAGGTATATGCTCAGTCTCGGAACACGTTCACGCTGAAACATTGACGAACTGTACCTGGGCGTCATGCAGGGAAGGCTGCACTACAGCACATACA
>DWPT01006936.1:0-11115 GCA_018251895.1 Agathymus mariae mariae | reverse complement strand
AAGCGAGGACGGTTTGCCAGTGTGAAATAAACGCAGAAATCTGTTAACAGCTAAGATTATTTAAAATTAATAATAGTAATATTTAAAATAAATAGTTTTTTTTAACTTATTTTTCATCTTAAATATTATTTATAAGGTTTAAAGTCTTATCCATAAGAGAAAAGGTAAAGTAAATTTTTTGAAAAAAAAAAAACAATAATTAATTGAAGTATGATTCCCCAACAGAGGACTGAATGAGTAGTGTTGTAAATATCACGGAGTATATACAGTTGAATTCTACACACTTCCCTAATTTTTCACTGATATATTCTTATTGAAAATCCATAACATTTACTTTGCTAAGCAATTACTAATGAGGCAAAATAAAAACTTGTATACCTAAGAGTCATATTCTCAGAAGTATCCGTACACAGCCAGCTTGGTTAACTTTGACTTTCAACACACTTTGAATGAGAGCGGATGCTAAAAACTAGTCATATTTGCCACCGACTAGTCAGCCAGTCAGCTAGTCGGCCAAAGTCATAGTCGGCCCGTCTCTAATTTTTATAATTTTGTTGGGAGAGTTTGCTTCTTGCAATCATGATTGTTACCCAAAAGGTAACCAATGTTTCGACAAGCGGCTTAGGAAATACATTTGGCATGATTTGTCATTATGTGAAATATTTTGTTTTTACACCGCCAATATACCTTAAGATTGTTACTTGTAATGTAGACCTTAAGATTTGACATAAATATGAACTTGATACCCCTACACGTAAGGAGTAAAAAGTCAGACAGGCAGATGGACAATAGAGTAATCTAAATAAGTGTTATGTACCTATATCCATAAAAGCTAGTGATCATCTACCATCAGTTACCATCTACCCGTTTGTTTACTTAACGTATCAAAAAGAATTCCGCGAAATGAAGTTCACCGGAATAATATTTGAATTTTTTCTATATGATATGTATATTGAAGTAAACGACTCATTTAAATTTCAAGTTTCAAAACCTTATTTACATACGGTACTCACTTTACCAGAATTTCCTTTGCTGGTGCCCCGAGGCTCGATCGTATCCGTGGCACGCGAAGGCTTCACTTTGTATACAACTTCCGGCGGTGTGCCAGTTCCGGTCCGGTCCGATCCGGAAGTGAGCCGTTCCAGCTCTATGTCACCTTAAGTACGTGTTGTGATTAGAGGAAATTTATGGCTCTCGTGCCACAAATAGTGTAATTACCCTACGATATGCGTTAAACACCATCGCGTAATAATAGCAGGTGAAGTTATTAATCTTGCCCTTTGACAAAGTGGACACAATTTTTTATAACATTTTTTTATCACGACGTTATACAAAACGAAGTTAATCTCCGTCCTGTTGAACGCAATAAACCTCTGAGCGTTTAATTTTTTTTTCCTGTGGAATCACTATACAGTAGCGTTAAGGTGTGAGCACTCACGGGGTAAATGTAAAAAATGAATAGAAACAGCTGATATTAGGAGTAATAACTGTTCCCGTTGTGTTCACGTTTTGTCAAAGTAAAGATGCCATATAAATTACAACTAATTTTCTACCAACATTACCACTGTCAAGTTCAGTATCAGGATAATAGGGGTTGCCGTACGATTTTTGATTAATCAATGATTAATCCGCCTGTAAAAATCATATCATAATCATAATCGTACATAAATTAACTTTAAAATCCAGCATTTGAATTAAAACGTTTACTAAATTTTATGTTACGTCCACCAAACGAGATTTTTCGCATCTATTAACCAGTAACTTAGCACTTTTTATCTCTGTAAACATGACTCTATGTCCAGAAATCACCACATCCAAAAATATTAATCTGTTTTATCAGGCGTTCTTTTAATACGTCATGTTGCCTTTAATTAAATGTCTCTCGTGAATCACTTAATCTGTCTGCAAAAACCAATAAAAATAATAACTTTATTGATAAATATTACAGGTTATAAACTCTAAGTTTATCTACGTAGTTATATGTATGTTTTTGTAAAATAAGTGTTCTGTACTCCTTTTAAGTATTGAAATATACCTATGCCAGAAACACTCATTCTTCCACATCCTTTTCAAACTACACACACAAGTTGTATTACAACCGAAACTACTATAAACCTATATATGTACTACCTATTTTATATTGATTTTCATGTAAATACAACATTTTGTTAATTATTAACATGCGAGAATATATATCATTTATTACGTGTGAGTCTGTGTGTGAGAGAGAGTGAATTTAGGTTATTCAATTAAGGCCTTTCTTTTAATAATTTCTATGAACAAATGAATGTAACATAAATGTAATATGTATGTGTATAATAATTAACTAATTAATTCACTTTTAGAATAATATAACCCACTAGCTAATTACAATACAAATAACATACTAACATTCAATAAAAAAATTGTAATATACATACAGTAAAACTCATATTTTTTGATATATCTATAAACCAACTTATTTACCTTTCTCTGATAAATTAATTTATCGAACTGTTAACCCTACAAATAAGTTATATAGTTGTGTTTACAAGCAGATTACGTATATTTTAACTAAAAAGAAAATGATTTCAACGAGGTTAATTCCTTGGTTTCTGTACGAAAGTCCGCCAGATTACATATTTAGTTAATATATAACCTCCAAGAGTTTCATCTCCTATTTTTTAACTTAGAGGTGGTGCTTTCTTGTTCAAATATAAGTAGGAAGAATACATCAAACAGGAAGAATACATTTAAACAAAAGAGGAATTTTCGTAATCGGTTAATAATTGACGGAGTTCTGAGGTAACGCACATAAAAAAAATTCAAATGAATTGAGAACTTCCTATTCTTAAACATCGCTTAAAAATTAAATAGGTAGGTATAAAAAGTAGAACTTTTCAATATAACTTTTTTACGTAATTGAAGAAGGGTACATACATGGTCTCAATTTTGTAAAGTAACAGAAAGCACGCCGTAATAAACTTCAGTTACATATTTTACTGGCTTTCTTTTAAATACCCTGAATAGAAATTAAGCCGAATTTTAGAACTGATTTAAAACAAACGTGAACAGTGTCACTGTTTTTCTAAGCCTTATCCGTTCTTAACCAAGTTCTCAATGTTAACGTTCGTGTCATATGATAAGAGAAAATAGAGAAATGAAGGGTGATTCTGTTATAAGTAGAAATAATATTATTTTGTTGGCTAAACATTATTTTTTTATGTACAAAGCACACATGAGTATAACAGCATGCATGCATCCAGTAAAAATGTTCCTCATCATAATTGTCACCAATGGCATCGATAACTCAAGTTAACCAACAATAGCGGACCTCCTTCGCCGGTGTGCCATGTGGTGCACGGGACGAGCGACGTCTTTATTTACAATCCAAACAAATGGCTTCCACATGTCACGCCAGGCAATGACAAGGCCTTTACTGTCCAGCTTACAGGGACCCTACAGACGCAGCTCCGACACCTCTCTCTGAACTGAAACGTTGACGCTGCGGGAGCGGGAGCGGCTGTAATTACGCTGGTTGCCGTCAAAATGAACTTGTGACACAATAAACATTGGATTATTTATTTATTCACGCTAATTATACATAGCAGATGTGACGCCAGTGTGGGGAATTGTTACGACTTGACGTAAATTGTCGGTGTCGAGAGAATAGGTACAAAAAAGGTAAGGTAAAGATCTGAGAAAATCGTAAAATGGTTATGATTTAACCAACACTACCAAACGACCAGTCATCGCATGAAACTTGATCACAACAATGTCAATTTTTCGATCCGTCCACGCTATGTACAGCACAGAGGATATTCACTGCTCATGTTTGTTTTTTCGTTAGCCCATTTAATTGTTTCACCCTACGTACAGTAAGCGTTAATCGATTCGGAGCAAACAATGGCCGGTATGATTGACATTGGGCTGCACCGTCCAAACTGGGCGATCACGAGGCCATAACGAAAGAGGCCACGTCCCGCTAACCAGGGCCATCATGTGAGCTCTAAGTGCACGCATTGTTTGAGCAAACACTACACTGTTTTGACAGTCCCACGGATATTCCTGTTTTGAGTTCGTTAGCAAGAACGTTTGATAGATAGCGGGTAAGATTGCTTCAATAAATTTGTTTGCCGCGCTGAGAGTTTTTCATACGTATTCAGATATTAAACACTGCGAATTCTAAGTTTACAGCTGTAATGGTCAATCGGGGTTTATATAAATAACTTCAACAATATTATCCTACGAAATGATTAAAAAAACTCACGATACCGTATAAAAAATCACAAAAGAGCTGAGCTTCAAACAGCTGAACAGATTTAAATTCATAGCTAAGAACACTCGATTAAGTTACCATTGAAACAAAACAAACTACATCAAAATAGGTCTATCCTTTTGGGGGATAAGATTTCTTAAACAGATAAACAAATACATGCGTTAAATTTATAACACCACTTGCATTGCGTATTTAACTTACGATATTTAACTCAAGTTAAGAATATACATATATATATAAGCATTCTTTCTATCTTCTCATTTCCTGGCCGACAACGCATCAGCAATACTTTTGGTCTTACTGATGTCCATGGGAGACGGTGACCACTTACCATCAGATGGCTCGTCTGCTCGTTTGTCGGCTATTTTTAATATAAAAAAAAATACACAAAAACATTCACAAAGTCATGTAAATAGTATTCTTGTAATATCTTCAGTTTGTCTAGAAGTCTAGTAACGCGAACCTGTGGTAGCTAGTATTATTGTAATTATCATACACACGAGATAAACACTCACACTAAAATCCAAAATACTCACCAAATATAACGACCTCCACAATCCTCATTACATATCGTAATCAAATAATCACAACCGACCAACCACTCGAAATTATAACCACGAGAAACAACCAAAAGTGATTTACAATTCATATCGGACGCGATCATCGCAATAATAACGGTAATCATCACATTTCCATGTCAACACGCATAAAAAAATTACGTAGCACTTGCTTTCGATCGACCTTCGTTCAGGGTAATTTGCACTTTATGTTCTTGGCTATAAGGATGCTTGAACTCACCTTCGTGACTGTACAAGTAATAACAAATGACACTCGCTTCGTATCTGAAGATCTTTACGCGCTATTACATGGTAAAGGCGGGAAATGTGCTATTTTGTTTCACTGAAAACAAAGACTACTTATGTTTATAGATATTTCTTTGAAATTCGTAGCTAAAAATAAATCAAAGCCATCGATTATAAAGATTTGAACTAGTTGTAGGTTTGGGATTTTACAGACTAATTTTTATTTTATTATATATAAAAATATAACTACATATTTAACTGCGAAGATAGAGATAGGTACAATCATAAAAATAAAGCTGTTACCTAAGAACTTTCGATATTGGTTGTTAACTATTCTAGCACAAGTAGCCTAAACTACTGACCGTACGGAAAGTGAAACTAGAACTTTGGCCTCATTGCTTATATACAGATAGAGGTATATTCATAATCAACACAACGGGTTCTAATTTTTTCTCTTAGACTGTCTTTTCGCATGCATTGTGGATCTGCTTTTTTTCTGAGCATTACTTGGAACAATATTTATGTACAAAATAAGGAAATATAAAATGTATAATGCCGATTTTTTTTTTAAATATCACGAATATAATTATTGCCCTTATCGTAGGGATGGTCAAACTACTATAGGTGGTAGCAGGACTCGTCCTGGTACGCGTCTCTTTCGTTGTAAAGTAGGACCTAAATATAAAATTAGGCAAATATTAGTGCAAAAAAAAACCGTAAAACAAGTTTGCGTCATTGTCTCATGTGACTTTCCGTCTAAGTCTAGCAAGACATACTAAAATATATTTATTTCTCATCTGTCTGTTTATACATAAAAAAATCAATCGTCACATATATGAAAGACCAGTACTTAAGGACGTCTCAATAGAATTTTTATGTGTTCGTAATAGATTGGTCACGGATGGTATTTTTGTTTAAAAATGTCATTGAAATAGTTATCAAAATAATGAATTTCAATATAATTTCAGTAGATAATTTCGATTTTTTTTGTTTCAATTCACACAATGACAATGAAATATTCCTGTTGCGTTCATTAATAAATTATATCCATCTGAGGCTCGGCGTAGCGCTAATTTTGAACAAATACAACTTTTAAATTTTATAGAAAGCACCTACAGCAGATTTTTCTGTCTATGTTTTCGTTTTATTTTAAGTATACCCCATTATGACCTATTACATGCCATAACACGATGTCGTAGAGATGGTCGTTAAGATTACCTTTCGCACTCAATTCACTAAGCTACCCCATCCCTTAGCCCCGAAGTGGGGTAAGTTGGGTCAAACCGTCAGGCGATTTTATCACACCTATCGCGATGGAAAGATTGTAAATGAAAAAGTTATCGAAGAACCGAAGTTTTACATCTAGTATGCCGTAAGCACTTAACTAAAAAGTTTGCATTACTTTTTGTAATATAAAATAGTATTACGGCAATAATTAAACTTTTAACTAATAATGAAACCTTAAACATTAAAACTATGAAGTTAAAACAATCACCTTGCTACTTCATATATATACCGCTCAACAAAAAACTACAAGAAATATTTCAAGATTAAAATAACTCATCCCAATTACTCATTTCACTTTTCCTTTCACCATATCACAGTGCTTCTTATTGGTCAATTCATAATCTATGTCACCCATTTGTCACCAAGAACCAACCAATAGGAGCGCTCGGTTCGGAAATGGAATATTCAGAAATGTCACTCGATCGTCGCCTTATGTAAACAGCTTTTGTGCACACAGATACATTGTTTGGGAATAATGACACGTTGGAATACGTACGAATAGGGTACGTGCTACAAGGAAATCATACATAACTGGAGTTTGATAATATTTAGATATTAAAGAGAGTTAATACGGTTATAAAAATATCTGAAATTTACTTCTTGAACAAATTTTTTTCAAGTAAAAGTAATTAAGTAATCAACCTATCGTTATTATAATATTCACATGAATAGGTATCACTTATTATAAGCTCAATTTCTTCGTAATTCTACCATCGACATGTTAACAAGAGATAATACTCGCATATTCATATCAGAATATGAAAATGAGACGAACTGCAAATAAAAGCAAATGCGCAACACAATACGAATAATTTTTACACTCATCACGCCAAATGAAACAACAAAAAGGACACGATTTCGGCCCAAATCAAGCGTGACTTTTAACAAAGGGCGCAGTGTGCGTTGAGCAATCGTTTATAAACCGACCAAATTGCGGAGGCCACATTCTAACAATGGTTGTTTAAGAGTGGCGTGAAATTCCGCTTGGTCGGATTACAGCCCAGTGTGCCGATTGCCCCGGGTCGGTGAAAATAACATGGCTGTATCATTGTTATACAAAAATGCAGCTGTTCTCTTCCCTAAGGGTAAAAAAGATGTTTTGTACGTTTTTTTTTAGATACGGAGCCCTTTTAGCGGTCACCGGGACAGACACACGCCTCCCGTTTTGTTTGATATATTGTATACTCACGATGGGAAACGTGCGCTGTTACTTTACATTCAGGTGTCGTGCGCGAATAGTTACATCTGCCTTTATCAAATCATTCCTTATGAAAACTATGTAATAAGCAAATAATGTGATGCCTATTTCTGGATTGAGTAGACCCACGTGTTGAGAACGTTGAAGAAAATTAAAGCCTCACTTAAACGTTAGTCAACTAAACGTTTTTATCCTGGTCTAATATGTTAGGTAATTAAATGTTATCTATACTTAAGAAATAATAGTTTATACTAACGAGGATTTCCTGTTACCTAGAAACAAAACAAACATCATAAAAAACATCATGAAATACCAAGTCCTTAGAATCTGTAGAATAATTATTTGCCCAGCCCGTATCGAACCCGGGACCGTCCAGCAGGCAAGGTTGCTACATACTACTACTAGATGCTACTTAGGGTAGCCAAACATATTTTCCGTTATGCATTAATAATAATTTCTGTATTCACAAAATTGTCGCTTAACCCCTTACTAAGCGCACCCAAGCCGCCATCTTGCGTCTCAATATACGCCATTTTGAATAATCTTTTATTGAAGAAGTTTAATAATAATGCACACATCGGAAGCTTCGAGCAGATGTGTTTCATGTCCTGAAGTGACTAGTCTCAAGTGCAGTGCATTTATGAAACATGTGATTAGTGACGGTATTTATGTTCTTGTAACGTCATATTAAACTTTCGAGAGAACTTTTGTGTTAGTGCGTATTTATTGTTTAGCTGAAAGAGTTTAAGTATATGTGTGTATTTATTGATTTTAAAAGTTAACCGATCTTTTATGCACCATTATCTAGCTTTATAGGATCTTTAAGTGTAACTACTGATAAATATTAGTTAATAAGATAATTAAATAAACAACTAGGGCGTTTTCATCGATTAACAGTTTAAATATTATGCACTCGGACATGATAGAAGGCTCCGAAAATAATTCTCAGTAAGTATTTGTTTTAGTTAATAATGATATTGCCGGAACGAAGCGCATTTCGAGAAAATTATTCTTATCTCATAGTATAACCAGTAACCGCACCGAAAATAATGGTTACTCATGTCTATCGGACGATTTATAGTATTTTCATGTTTACCCCTTACTTTTAAACCATCCATATGTAGCATAGAAATCAAACTTTTTAATGCGGTAATTATTTATTATTTTTATAAATCTATACTAACAATAAAATTCTAACTGATCGTCCTCTGTACATGAACGATATATGAGTAAAAACATTATTAGGGGCCTTTATTAACGCAATAGAACACAAAACAATAGTTGTCAGAATTTTTGTATGTATGTCTGTGCGTTTGTTCCCGCTAATCTCAGAAACGGCTTAACCGATTTCCTTCTGGTTTTCACTGATGTATTGCAGTAAGCCCCACTTAATACTTAAAGGTTGTTTCATTGCAATTCGGCCATAAATAAAAAAAGTTATGATTAATATATGTATTTCCAATTCAAAGAACGAGAAAAACCGTTAAGCGTAAGTTTTTCCGAAGCGAAGCGAGGGCATTTGCTAGTCACTCATAAAGTTATATAGCGACTATTCTATTAGTCATAATTTAATTGATTATTATATATTTCATCCTATTCCATCACATTTGATAAGTATCTATATATTCTGTCTTATTCTACATACAAAGTATTGGTCAGTGTACAAAAGGGTTGCGACAGATGTGTCCCCGTGGTGCCTACAACCCATCGCTGGCGGCGTCGTCTTGAGGCGAAATTCATTACCGTCCTCCGCCGGTACCGGAATGACGCATTACCGTGAATTTACCCTGATCTAATACTGGAAACTTGCTTAGTTAATTGGGGTCGTGTTTGCGGCCAAAGGGGTTCGTTGCTCAATATTGTCGGTTTGGTTGCTTCGTTGTGAAAAATATTAAGAGAGAAAAGCCAGTGCCTCTGGCAAGATAATTCTTTGACTTATTGTCTGTATCTAAACGAAGTACGAGAAACACAAGTTCTACGCATACGGTTGTAAATGTTATGATTATAAACGCGCATATGAAATATCCATCTTATAAATATTAAAACAATAAAACACATTGTTGTAATAAAATTGAGACAGCAACAACTATTTTTGTATAAAAAGTTTATATTTATAACGGAAATATGAAATATAATTAAGGTTATGATGGAATTATGATTCATTCCAAGAATAATAAAAAATCTTCCGAAAATCGTTTTGCTGATTGTCGTGGGTGGTGTAAGTGAGCGGTGGTGTCGTCATACAACACAATACACTAGTACTCGAAAAGTGTTTGTGAAATCAACTTCGAATGAATGTTACTTCACTTCATCTCACTATTATACACTAATATATATTAAGTGGTACTTGTGCCTAGGCTAAGCTAAGTAATACAATTTTAATCTCAAATTGACGTGGCGTGGCGTCAACGAGGGTACGCGTCGGAGCATACACAAAAAAGAAAACATTAAAAAGGCACGGACGAAAAGTCTGTGGGTTTACTTCAACTATTTAAAAAAAAAAATCTCAAATTGACGACCTTACATCCCAGTAGGTAGTGATTGTCTGGGTTCAGTTGCCAGCCGTTGCAGCCACGACAGATAAGTTTTATGATATCTTATGTCACCTGCAACGAAGAGAGTCCTAGTGAAAAGTGTGACTGTGTGATCGTTCATTTATTTTAATTTTAATTATCGTAGGATTACCCAGAAAACAATTTTGCATTCAAAGAATTTTATTTTTGACATGCCTATAGGTCATCATAATAACTATTGTCATATAACTTTTAATGGTGGATTTTTAAACACTTCTTCCCTTAATTTTCACCTATGTTACGTACGGGTAATATTGTAAAATTTCATTCCTTTAGACTCCGAAGGTTCAGGCTGTGCGTTGTCTGTCACACAATTAAAGAATATATTGAATACATACATGTAATCAAAGATGTAAAATATCCGTTACATTCATTTAAATTAACTATCATTTGATTAGTTTAACTAGGTACTACAAAGGGATCTCCGCAATGTTCTCATTAATACATGTTCAAATGTAATTGAAATCCACCAATACCGACTAACTTTTCCAATGTCATCTATTACTTTACTCAGTGCGTTGGACTAAGAGATTTGACAAGAAAACCGAACTCAGAAGTGGGATATTCATTTGGAATAATATTTTACAATGTACACTTTCAAAACCCATTTTAACCCTTTCCTTACCGTTATGCCCATAAACCTGCAGCTAATTTACTTAGTTAACCCTATAATGAACACAAAACAACGTCAACTCATCCAAACAGCGCAAATGCCTCATCACCGCACGACAAGAGGACACTAAAACTATTAACATGTCAATAACAATTTGGCGAATTGCTTCTATGTTGTTAGAGATATGAGACCCGTCGGGCAAGGGGTAACGTGTGGCAGAAGGACAGGGTTGGCGGCTCAAGTTTGTTTTTAATTGTATTAGGTTTTTTATTCCAAGTTGATGAAGCCAGCGATGCTTAATAATGAAGCGCGTGATGAATTTCTTTTTCATTCCGAAGATAACGCATCTGTGATCGACTTTAAACAGGTGTTTAATTTTTTTT
>DWPT01006935.1:0-11117 GCA_018251895.1 Agathymus mariae mariae | reverse complement strand
ATACTAACACTATATCTGCACCCGTAAGGCTCAATATTTAACTTTAGACATTTATCGCGTTTTTATATTTTATGATATTAACAATTGGCTTACGAAAGTTTGCCGTCACTATTGTATTGAAACTGAATGGAGCCAGTGTATTTTCTTTTTACTTAATGTAAGTTAATACTTGAATAGGTACAGTCCAAATTGATGGTAAGTGGATGTTTGGTTCTGGATGGTAGAGTGCATTAAGTAAAAATATACAAATCAGGCGCTTCACCTCTCTAAAATACATTCGATTCGATCTCAAATAGGTATATTTGGCTTTAGATCAATACAGGTTGCAGTGATAACTTCATTCTAGGTGAACTAGCTTTATCTACTAATTCCATAGCAGTAAAAAAATCTTACAGTGATTTCGCGTCTCTTCTCATCGGAGATCACAGTTTCTCCATAAAACAATATCCTCAAGCCTTCCAGAACTTTATTTTACAGTGAGCAAGATTTAGCGTCTGAACTAATTATGATGATAATTAAAGTTTTTAATCTCAATACTTGAGGGCAGAACTACGTTTGCGTCTGAACGACTTCGAGATTAATACAAAAAAACAATTATTTTAACAATAACAGAGCGCAGAAGTAAGTAGTATTTAGGGATATAAACATATTAATACACAATATAAAAATGAAAATATAAGGTTAAATTTTTTATTAACTCAATAAATTAATTATGAAGACGTTTTAAAGTCACAAAATAACATAATAGACAGCCCTCACTATATAATGGGCCCACGCGTCGCTAAATGCATAACATTGAACTAATATGCGTTACAATGTATGTTCCCTTTGGTGCCAGTGAATACAATTTATATTAATAATATTTTTTTCGATTTTAATTTTCTTCCTTTTTTGGTTTGCAACGTGATGGTGATTTCTTCTGCATTTTAACATTATGGATAGCTATGACCAGCAGAAACCGTTTACTATCCTGTGGCGCGTCTTCGAGTTTGTCGATGACATTTTTTTTATTAAATTGTTGTGTATACGCAGTTAATTTGTGTTAATTGGTTATTGCATTGACATAAGTATAGTAGTTCATAGTTACGTTACATCCAATAGATGGCGCTGTATACTTTATTTCTCATTCATATACCGATATGTTCATTTTACTACGCTGTGTAATTGCTCTTTTTAGGTCTAAACGCGATAATTTCAAAAGTAATTGCACACATTGTTATTTGTTTTTTCTTACAAAAATAATGTCCTTTAATAAAGTTTTTACTGGCATAGAATACTCAGGAATTCATAAACCGCTTAATAAAACCTGTAACAAGTTTCAGGTGCAATTAATATTGCAATTAATTTAGGGTTGTCGTGTTGAGAGGACTCCGGGTGCGTTCCGTCGGAAATCCTGAAAATCTCTATGTAGCGCCGAGGAAGGCCACCGGGGGCGGTAAAAATCCTACATAACCCGGCCTCGCTGCTACGGCACGGGAACCATTTTGAAGATTTACCCTTGAAAAAAAAGAAAAGGTGCAATTACAATATGTGGACGTAAAAATGTTTACCGAAGTGGACCGAGGCGCAGTGCATGCAATCTAGTTGTCAAAGTAATAATTCTAATATTGAGCATGTAATGGTAATTTTGAATAGTTTTATGAAAATAGGTCGGCAAAGTAAAGTCTTTTCCGTATTACTCCGCCTTCCACCCACGTTTCACGCATCTCAGAAGATTACTAGTAACCTAGTAACTAGAATTAGTAGGGATGATGCACTCGTTACACAGTGGAGCCTCCAGCATCCGTAGCTGAGTTATACTACAAAGAGTAACGCAACTTTCTCAAGTACAATGGAGTTAAATATGGACTAACGATAACAAAAATGAACCGCTTGTCTGTCATCGCGTTTGATTTGTTACGCATTGAATTTGTTTCATGTTCTTTCAATGAGCGTTCAAATGAATGCAGCCAAAATCAAGAAACATTGAAAGTATTCTATAAAGGAAAAAGGGGTCAGTTATCATAGACAGGAAATCCAGTGGTTGGTTTATGTAAATCACAAAAAGTGCAGAGTGGCGCAACAAGGTGTTGTTAGTGCAGTTTGTCGTCATAATTATCGTTGTCAAAGGACAAAAAACGATTAACACATAACGTTAGATTCATTAACGTGAAATGTCATTTGTCTTCTATCATGTTTAACACCGCAGTTTAGCCGCGACCACGACGCACGACGAGGCACCTTTGTATCGTAAATACGCGTGTGTCAGTAAATCATAATAAAATGTCAATATTCCTGGAAAGTTACGTTTGAAATCATAAATTCAACAGTAATAATTGTATTCAGTAAATATAATAGTTCTAGTGGCATAGATAACTGTTTCGGCCGGAGCGAACCTGGGCCCGTTTCCTAATGCAGAACTCCAGGCAGTTTACATGTACTAAAATATGACAATACAATAATTAATTAATTAATTAATATGGCGTTATTTGCTTGAAATATTTATTATAATTGTCAAAATTTATTAATTATCGATTTTTTACAGAAATACAATTATCAACACATACTAGTTGTGCATTAAGTTTGAGATATAAAACATAATACAGCAATAAAATATATCAACTTTAGTCTCGAAATAGATATATTCTGCATTCAAATCACAGCTTATAATTAATTTAATCCATGGTAAGTAGCAGCATTATTAACGTCAGCGCTAAATTCGGTCGTCTACTAAAATATTTTTCTTCATGTCATATATATAAAAATATATATGTTTAGTAGGATAAAACTTATATAAAATGAATATGGTAACAATTCTCTTACTATAATTGAAATGTATTTCACATTCCTTTAAAAGCATGCTTTCATTTATTTATTTCTGTCAATAATTATAATGTAATGTCTTATGATACGCGTTACCACAGCCTCTATAATAATAGCACGAGAACAGATTATCGTCGAATTAATTCAGAGTGTTTCTAAACATTCAATTATTACCTGTTGCTGGTGACAGCCGTCACGAGGAATGTCACACAGAACGTTGGATTAGAATTAACATATTTTATATATATTTATAATAAAGCATTCGTCTGCATAATGGCATACAAATTCTGTATGTTAAGGTAAATACATATATATCTTATAAAGCATTGGAAGTCGTTGAGCACTGTACCACTCAGTTTATGCCGAGGAAACTCTGTCATGGTGGTAAAGTTTTTATCTGTGCATCTGCTATGTTCTATGTTCAATTGCTGAATATTTTTTCCTTTTTTCGGTAGCAATGTCAAAGTGAAGCGAATTGCCGTCTTCGTCTTCACAGACAACGCCGTTGCCAACAGTCATCGATCATGCGTTCAGGTTCAGGTTTTCTGTCTACTAGTTAGTCGGGTAATTGGCATAAAAAGTACCTAGTTTACATTACAATGATATTGTATTACTTAGTAGTACATCTATGAATTAAACTTCATTCGAAATGTCAATATATCGGAGACCATGGTTTTAGTGATGTTAGGGGATTGTCCTGATGTAGTAACAACTGCTATTTAGTTCGTACGGTTAATTATCATACACATTTAAATGGGGTTGATCTTGAACCTATCCTATTTCAAAATGTTTTTAAGATATCTTAAATTTGTACGTAAATTTTAAATATTTATTTCAGAAAATTTTCTGTACATACATGCGTCTGGCACGGCTGGGCCTGATTTGATAAAATTTATGCGTGATTTTCTGGATGGTTTAGAATGACGATTGTACCCGGTAATAGATGGCGCTGCGATCGGTGAAATGCGATGGAAAAGCGTATACTGGAACAGGTTGTACTTTACATATTTTCAATGTCTAAGTAACATTAAGATATTGATTCGTTTAAATTTTCTCCTTAATTTTTTTCTGTAAAACTATTAAATATGATCTCTCCGTTGAATAATTCACGTCTCGTTTATGCAACCTTTGTTTCACGTTTCGTTACCTTTTGTCGGGGCCACTAAAATGTTGTTGACGTTGTCATATTTATAATATTCCAGCAGTTATTTTAAGTAAAATATTAACGAATAAAATACCCAACGTTTAAATTTAAATTGTAAGTACAGATTTAAGTTATCTGTAACAGTAACAGCCTGACTACAATTCTATATCATGTTAAGCATAGCATAATAATATAATGCTGGGACTGTTGTCAAGCATTAACTTATTTTATGTAAAAATAAAATTAGAGATGTGGTCTATGGTGGTAAAGCGCACGAAATAGTAAGAGTGTTTTCACTCGCTTCTTGAAGGCACACTTTATCCGTACAAGAGGAGCGTTGACAAAATAAAATAGATAATGGCCATAAAATAGTCGTATTGCAGTGATTGGTTGATGCAAATTTAATGGTTAATTTAATGTTGCTCATTAACGTTGCTCATGTTGCTTTAACTTATCTGTCTATATACTATAGATAATAGTAACCTTTTTTATCTAGTACTATTTATTTACTAACACTAAGTTAATTTCAAGATTCGATGATTATATTATGTGTACACATATATTATTATAATATTAAGGAAAAAGATTGGCAACATTGAAAAGTATGCGCACAATCGAAATTATGCACTTCTGCTATATTATGGATAATAAAATTGAACTTTACGTATGCTACTTAACATAAAAGCCGATGCATATTTATGTAACAATTTGCCACATACGCACATGACAGACGATCTTTTAATATACCTGTGCAGAACCAACAAATGTTAATAGAGCAAGGTTATGCCCCAATACGGCTATATCTCGAAGTCGTAGGCAGTTATATCGTTTTATGCAATCATTTGTAATCCTTCATGACACTTTAAGTCATAAGCGACATTTAAATATAAATATGTATTTCATAACCTTGAACGATGTCGTCTGTGTTATAAATAATTGATTTACTGAAGAACTGTTGAAACAGTTTCTACTATTGTCTCAACTATTCTACTACTACTACTATACTAGTAGGTCATTGTAAGATATGTTACATACATTTATTCAGTGTTTATATTTGTATTATAACATATGTTAGGTAGATTGATAATATGTCAGTACTAGAATTCGCTTTCATTTCACTTAAAAAAACTTTGGCTTTACGTTTTGAAATATCATTTCATCATTGTTTTCGAAACGGGTTTTTTTAGTTTTGTGAATTACAAAAATAATGTTTTTATAATAGCTATAGCCAGTCATTCAAAACATTATTTATAACGTACATATTAACTTTTATTTCCAATCCTGCGGGAATTGATCCATTTTCCGGGAGAAAAAGTATCCTGTCGATCGATATTATGTCGAAGCCACAAAAATACCAAGTATCATTCAAAAGTGTTTAGTGGTTTTAGTGTGATACGTTATCAGAAACACAGATAGACAGCCAAATTTCCAAAAAAAAATATCTTAGCTCTATATAGATAACAAAGTCTACCTACATTAACAATTCTTAAAAAATATTCCATGTGGTGATTAATCCTTCTTATGGTTTTGCTATTGTTTATTAGTTTATTTATTAGTTAAATTTTAATAACAACATATTTTAAAGACCTCTTTGGTGTTACAGTTTAAAAATTTATTCGTTGTTCTAGTAAAGATGAACTGATGAGATGATCTATTTGAAAATATAATCCCTTACCTATGAAATAGTAGCATTAGTTCTCAATACGTTGACACTCGTAAAATTTTAAATAGTTTTGACATTTGTAAATTGGAATAATTTTATTATATACATACAGGTCTATTTATAAATAATAATGCAATAAAGGTCATTAAATCGTGACGTTAAACAACCAAGATCCGGGTCGACATTCTTTCTATACATATAAATCCACACAGATCTGATCTACCAACCGAATTACGGAGCGATCTCATTAACAAAACAAATGTTCGTCAATAAAGCTTACATTTAACATTTAAAGCCACCTTTACAAACGGACGGATTTTAAACTGGTCAAACGGATGCGACATTTTAAGCGCCTCAAGATCGTGTGACCGCGCGGTGCATTTCAAAACTATTGTTTGTCCTGTAATTACTGTCGTTAAGCAACGTCACACTAGTGGCAGTTGCGGTGAAGGCTGGGTTCTGAACTTTGATGCAATTCCAACGTGAACCCTTGGACACCGTACCCTAAGCAATTGCTTGAGAATATGTTTTTAAAAGACTTAATTTGTTAACATCTTATTATATTGTTGTTGCAGGCAGTATGTTTACGATAGTAAGATTTTTATTTCTGTTTGTCATGGAATGTGAGATGTGGTCTTTGTACGCGATCTCTACCTTCATATTTTCATCTTAGGAAACATTGGGCCGGCTTTACTAACAAAATATCGCTGTCGATTCATTAAATATAATATTTTTCCCAACATGACAATCGAATCAACTCACATTTTAAAGTTTCTCTGTTTGAATCTTTAAAAAAATATATAATTCTAAAATTTAAATTTGGAACAATGTTAATTTTATTGAATTTATTTGTAGTACATTAATTCACTTTTTTTTTATTTCATCAATGCCACTAGATGATAAGCGGCAATTTCCACATGTTGTATTCAAACCAAAGGCATCACAGATGCGTTGTCGGCCGTGAATTGTTGTATAGAATTTCCTTATCTAACCTAGCACGAAGTGTTTTTGAAACAAAACACTCATAAATATGTAGTGAACTGGGTTAATTCAACTACTTTAAAAGCAAAAATTTGGAACGGTAAGGAGCGCAAAAAAATATTCACCCCCGCTTTTCGTACACTAGTTTTTTATATAGCGTTACTTTCCTCTTCAGCCAGCTTTGCATCTCCTGCGCGTTGCCACGCGTATTGAATAATAAAAATAGAAAATAAAGAAAACATTACAATTACAATAAAATTACAGTAATATTACATTTAAATGAAAATTAGGATTACGCGTCGCCTACAAACAATATAATCGTAAACGCATTACATTGAAAAAAAAAAAACTCACAGTATACATGATAGGCTTTCGAAACCAAATGGTAAAAGTTGGAACCTATGCCAGGTTTCATAAATTTATGAATGGTAAAAGATGAACTTAATCGAATCTACCCGCTGTAGAATAAAGTCATTATATAACAGATAAAAACTAATCAGGGGCACCCAATGCGTTAATTGAGATATTGATTTTACCTAAGGGAAAAAAAACTGTAAAATTTAGTTCGAACTTACTTTTAAAAGCAAATTAATTCCAATGAAATATATTCTGAATTTGAATGTATGAAATATTTTTGATTATAGATTATTTTAAGACGAGCTTTGTATTTATGTACTATTAAATAAAAGCTATTCGCTGTCAGACAATTACTCACGTCGCCGTGGTAAGGTAATCAATGCACACTATTGTAAATTAGTATCAAAATTCATCCGATTCAGCAAACTTTTCTCAAGATGATTTCGGCCAGTGTCACAACAGTTTAGAAAGCGAGGAAAACTAATTACGAAGCAATTTTGCCACGCATTAAATATTGGGAAACCGTTTTTGGTAACATTTTCTTTCAGTTTCGTGAATATTGATCAACGGCTGTGTTATGGTTGTTTTCTATAATATATTATATAGCTATATGTAATTTATAAATAACTTTTTATGATTAACTTTTGTTTTAGAGCTATACGCAACGTTTGGATCAAGTTTCTGCGTCTTATTTGTCAATTTTTTTTTCCTTGTTTATAGATAGAGAAAACTATAGACGAATTGTGATTTTACCTTTCACTCGCACACGAAAGAAAGCAACCAATGCATTATACTTGGTTTAGAGTGAAGAACAATCATAACAATTTGTCGCTATCTGCATGGCCACTCTATTTTGTTTTAAATAATAAAATAAATTTAAATATTTATTTAATGTTTAAATTGTATTCGTTTGTCATAGTAAGAAATAAATAAATTGTAATATTAATAATATTCATTACAAATTAAAAATATGAATCAAATCTAGTAAATATATATATATATGTATATCTTGTTTAACAAATTTTCAAAGATAATATAAATACGTAGTTTATAATTGTTCCTTTTAATGTTATTTCAAGAATTGGTACTTATCAAAGTTGAATGACGTTACAAAAACTAGACATTCAAAATAAACAACACTGCGGTTTCTATTGTATTTGTTACATAATACAATGACTTCCTCATCGAAGATGTCCTTAAGATGACACATGTTTCACAAAAATTCGCAAATAACGTCACCCTGGGCGCGTTCTAACGAAGCGTGGGCGAGTCAACTTCAGGTGCTGAGGTCGACTGTACACCGAGAAATGTTTCAAGGATATTTTCTTAGTAACTTGTCTAGATAGTGCAATTAGTTATATATTTTTGTTTCTATTAAAGTCACAACTAAATTTAAAATCACAAATCTATGTAGGTTTTGTGATTTTAATATCTACATGTACACTCGTGATTTTTTTTAGATTTTCTTTTTTTTAATCACTGAAATATCATCTGTTTATACGGATTTAAAAGGGAGTTAAGAAACGAGTCGACCTTATTTAATTCATGTAATTTTAATCAATTTTCTCTTTTTTCAGGTAAGTTTCTATATCACGTTATTCGCTGGTCACACGAGAAGGGGTTAAGTTATCTAAGTAAGTAAGGGGTAAGTTATATAAGTTAGGGGTAAAGGTTTAACATGTAATAATTATAAATAAATGTAGTTGATAGTGTTAGCGTCGCTCACTTTGCGGTTAACACTCGTAGCGTCTACTCACCCTGATGATGCTCCGTTTCGGAGCGAAACACGTGTTGGTGGCGGTATGTATGCTGGTATATAATTTTATTTCTCATAAACGCATCTTTTCCTTTGTGGGAGGGAGGAAGGTTTTATGCATGTACAGAAGTATACACCATCATACATTGTGCTTGCGGATTGTTGCAAAGTACGTTGCGCGTGTGTATTTGCATCACAAACGAATCAATAAACAACCAGGATCAGAGGACCCTCATTCATTTGTCACCTAAAATATCTGTCGCAGCTGGAATTCTCTTGATTATCCTTTTTAGAGCCCTTAGTTTGCAGGCAAGGCCTTCAAGGCGTCAAACGAGATGAAAAAATGTCATACACATTACTTTGAATGTCCAATGTCAGTCATTATCATAACGATACTCGTGCAATATCATCCGATCGTTACTGACACTTGTATCAGTATGGGTGGATATAGAGAAGGTTTATTTGCATTCACGACACTGAAAATATTGATTAGAATATCCATGGATTGCATTAGTCCCCTACAATAACGCGACTACTTCTACATTTCGTAAAATAATATTAGAAGCGTCAGGGTAAAGGATTTGTATCGTGCAGAAGGATCGTTCTGAAACGATCGGTGTATTGGTGGTCGCTTAGCTCTGTAGTTTAGCCACAGTAAAGCTTTTACCAGCTCGGTTAGTTACTAACTTTCTTCTAAAATCAACGGTTAAATGTTTTTTGCAATTCAAAGCCAGTTACATGGTATCCTGCTTGTCTGTTACAGATGTCCAGTTACAATCACATGACTTGGTTGTTAGGACAAAAATCGATTGAATGAGAAGAAAATCGAGAGTGATTGGACGGTAGTGAAACATAAATTACAGATTCAGCACACGAAGCGTTTTCACATGTTCCATTCAATATAATACATTCTGCGGCCTTACAATTTTTGTGCTCTGAATCTAAAACGAAACTTTCTTTCTCCGTTCGGTAATTTTACGAAAGTTAAGAAAACACTCACTTGCAAACAACAGTTTGTATTTGGAATTGGTATCAGAAAGTGGTTTTAATAGCATTACGAGGAAGGAAGAACACCTTCCGCCATGCTCGATGCTCGATTCTGATTAGCGGATGTGATCACTCTTTTAACGTTTGATCCTACTACTTTTATTTCTTATTCATTCGATAGTGAGGTGCGGTAAAAATCACAAGTTGGTGATACTCTAAACAAGATTTTTGTATGTTGCCATTGGTGAAATATTAAGATGAACACGATTGTTTTTTATTATGTCATACATATTTTTTATTATAAATAGCAGCAATAAGTAAGCAAAAAAGTGCGCAATAGATATAAACAAAACAAAGGCATTACTAAGACGCTGATGATCAAGGAAGTAACCAAGAACTCTCCGACCCATTAATCGTTGTCTGTTGTTGTTGGGTTTGGACCCGATAATTATGGAGCTTACATTCTTACATAGCTAATACCCAAAAGCTTTAGGCTTTTAATATTAATTTTAGTTATTAAAATTTTTATCTTTTTATTAAGACAATAATCCTGTTTTTGCTTGCACAGATCGTGTTTAATAAATTCTGGCCTTAATTAACATAACCGTTAACGTTTCGCACTTAGATTTAATAAAATAATCAAAAGCGAATTAACTGTAAAAAATTAAGTGATTGGTTAAAGACATTTAAATTACGTTGTCTGAAATTCAATTAACTTTGATTCGAAGCGTGTTGTAAAATTGTAGCAGAAATAAGGTTTGATTGAAAATTATTCTTTATGGCGTTTCCGTCTTTTGCTTTCTGATGTTATATTTGGTATATTTAATTATAGGTTTGTAAATACACTGTGTCCATCCGTCCGTCTATTGGTAGTTCAATGCTGGATAAGGCTTCTCCATTAATGTGAGACTGGTCTAGTCTGGTCTAGTAGGTAGTACTGTGCTGACGTAATCCAGCAGATGTTCGAATAATCAGTCCACTTGTCCTGTGTTCGTTTTGTATACGCGTGGTTGTCGTTCGTGAAACCCTTAAGGACCAAAACCCTAAGGACGGTTCTGTGTAGGTAAGATTAGCTTAATGCTTTGAAGGTTGTTGACGGGTACGGGCCTGAGTTCGATTCGAATTTTTCAATTTTATGCAAATTTGAAAATAATTACATTCCTATTGGTGATGAAAAATATCGTAAAAACTTATGAGTCTTTCGTTGTCTTTAGGAGTTTATGAATTTTGTCGACTTTCACTTATCCAGCTTGATGAAGAGGGCACGCGCATCTTACAGTAGTAGTGATGTGGGTATAAAAGTAATCTATATTATAACATAATCGTTGTTAGTTAAGTTGAAAAATGTGAGTGTTTTAGACAAAGACAGAGAGAGTTTATGAGATATATCTCATTTATTCTCCATCATATGATTTTGTAAAAATTTT
>DWPT01006934.1:0-11117 GCA_018251895.1 Agathymus mariae mariae | reverse complement strand
AAAATCGTAACTACCCATAACAGTTAAAGTATATATCTTATAAAGTATCTTATAAGTATATAAAGTATATCCGCAATGATATAAGTTCAGAATCATAAGGTGGGAGAAATTTAATATTATTTTCAACAAAAGTTAGTTTGTATAAAAAATCCTACACATTTTTTTAGACCTGGAATATAATTTCGATTAATTACGCTCTGTTTCGATGTCAACGACCGCGGGGATGTTTTAATTTTTAAAATAACTAATAATAAATAATAATTTTGCTTGGCTTTAAAAATAATTCTACGATTCAATGGTCACGTCGTAAATTCATATACCACCCGTATTCCTCCGATATGATGGTTTACTGACTAATATTTATGTATAACAACCAGATATTATTATTATCTTGCGTACGATAAGCTCTGCAAGCAGGGGATCGATTGTGAAGTTTTGCAACTAGCGGTCATCCATCTCACTATCGATCGCGTCAGCAGTTTAAACAACTTTTATTCGGAATGGCTCCTTCGGTCACTTAAGATTGGCTCAGACTATCAAGCTATATGCGCTTCTACCACCACAAATCCATCCATAAAAGGCACAAAATAAACTACTTTCGAAACGAATTAATAATTCAACACAAAATATATAACTAGTTTAACCCATCGCAAAATCCAAATCTAATAAACGGTACAACCAACAAGCTAGAAGTACGACAAACTTGACAACTTAAAGCCAAGACCGTGTGACTAATATTAAATTCTTCTAGCATATTTTTTCACTCGACGTTTGTTTGAAACTCCACCGACTATTACCCGCTAAATTACGTGGCAAATCACCGAGAATTGAAATCAATAATAATAATAATCAATTTGAAGTGGAAACGTAAATAATGCAGTCCACCAGGCCCGGTATTAACCAAAGTGGAGCGGCGTGGAGCATAACCACGTAGCGGCCCGGTTGCCGTACCATACCGTGCTTCTCTTTGGCAGGCATTTGACAGATGACTCATTGTTCTAGGGTACTTCGTAGTTAATCATCATTTTATGTTAATTTGAATGGTCCACGATATAAACAATCCAAGACATGAACAAAGACTCAAAAGGTAAACAAACATTCATCTGTGTTACGCTCTACGTATAACACGTAATACCACGAAGTGTTTCCCGAGTTGACGTAATAAGTTAATAACAACAAGATATCGAGAACGCCATATGTACATGTCAACGCGATGCAAAATGAGGTCTGCAGCACTCCAGAGCGTATGTTGCAACGCCTAAGTGCACTTGCATATGAATAAGTGAATTAGTTGAATCCTATTTACTGTTGCTAATAATAGACGCAAAAGCAAAACTGAGCAATGGTTAGTTACACTGTTGAATTATATCATCGGAGTTCGGGTTCGAATCTTAGATGTACCTTTTATTTTGTACCTATGTAAATTGGTTTGCAGGTTTTGTTAAAAGATTCATAATTCTATTTCAAGGCCATCACGGATGGGTTGATACTTTTAGGATTATTTAGGAACGCCTAGGGAAATGAGGAGTTACGTCTCAAATAAAATCAAAATATTTGTTAATAAGTTCTGTTTTTCCAATTCCTCTACAATAAAAAAAGTCCATCGCACAGGTCAATTGACGGACAACCACCCACTTCCCACGATTAAACGAAACACCCAAACATTCCTATAAATCTTTGAAATCTTTCAATGCACACATAACTATTGTAAACAAGACAATAAAACCTCTACAAGCGAACCAATATGGTTACACAAGTCAATCTGGTACCGACAGTTGCACTTTCGATCTTATTTCTAGCCCATTAAGAGTTATTTCGGATGTGTTAGCAGTTCTGGTCATTTCGAACCAATGGTTTTCGACAACTCTGTAATCTCAAGGCAGTTAAAGCTTATCTAAACCGTATCACTGTAGTCGTACGGTCGAGTTTAGATGCAGAGAAATGAAGCCAATTTGGACAAATGGCAGACACGTCTGTCAGTGGACGGATTTTGTTCAAACTTTGGTTGAAAAGCAAATCCGAATAATGTTTGAACTGAAAGCCGAGGTGGCGTGGGTGGAAGTAACAAAAGAGGATTTTTGGCAAACCGTGGTTGCCTTGGTTCTTTTTGTTCTATACTAAAAGTAAAAAGATCTAGTTAAATGCATGACACTAAGCGCGATATAGGGTTCAGTAGATTAATGATTACGGTTCAACAATGAAACTCTACGCATATAATATACCGAGTATTAGCTGTTATTAGCTTAGTGGGGCAATATTCGAATGTTACTTCTTTTAACGACAAATAAAATGCAGACTCGGGAATCACAAATATTTATTTCATAATCAAAGATATTACAGGCTTAGAGCTCAGCCCTTGGCTACCGTTTTCAACCGTCTGACGTTACATTTTTTTGTAAGATGGCAACACTCATGATCTTATTTTATCAAATTTTTATTTAATTATTTACATAAAATTTCTCATATTTTAAAATATAAATTGTATCATAATTTAAATATTTTCTTAAATCGTAATTAATTATTCACATTTAAATAATTGTTTTTTTACAATAGTTAACACTTCTTTAGTTTTTATCACTTGCGTCAGAAAAGCATGATATAAAAATTGTGTCCTTAAAATTTCTCCATTAAGTTCTCAAAAATGTTTGAAATCTGCCAGTTCGCACTTGACTAGCCTGGTTATGGCCTTAGTATCTCAATGTGGGAGAAACCAAAACCCAACAATTGTATAGTTATTGGTTATGAAGATGATGATGATGGGAACATGAAATTTGTTACTTTTATATGTAAATCAAATCCAATAAATAACACGTTTTTGAACCGACTTCAATTTAATAATAAAATTTCAAGCTACGATGGGATTCTGGTATTCTTATCATACCACAGATGTAACTTTGAAAACATTATCTTTTATTAAAATTAAGCTATTCGATTGAAATTTATAGAAAAATACGTGGTTTTCTTACTTTTATTTAATTAAGTGATTAATGATCTAATCCAGAGATTCCAAACTTGTGATACGTGTACACCGGGTGATACGCGGGGTCCCATTGGTAGTACGTGAAAATTATATTAATAATGGCGTAAATATTGAGACGTTGAAACAGGTAAGTTATATAAAGATGATTTTAATGTCTTATATCTACAATATTTAGTTTAAAATGAACCGTATAACTAATTACTTATTAAGGTCTTAGACTTTACGAGAAACGAGACGCATTTTTGAGAGTAAGTATGGTGTTATCTATAAATGAAAAGTTTTATTAAGGGGTACGGGAACGAAAAACTTGTTAAGCACTGACCTAATTCAATACATGCAATTCTTTACGATGTGAAAACGAAGAGAGACATATGGGATACATAAGGGCTTCTTATGGTTTGAAGCGGTAATAACCTCTGCTTGATTCCTGGCTCTGCAGCTTTGTTGTCGATACGTTTCACGGATGATATTTAGAAGTGGAATACAGCTAGTAACACGAATAAAAACACTGCATGGTTATCGTAAGGATTAAGATGAGGCGTAAGGTCCAGTTAAATACAAAAAAGGGACTTAACGCCATTATTTCTTTCTTGTTCAACAAACAGGGTGCACCAAAAGGATGGTAGGATAATCCACGAAATTGCAATCAGTCCAAACTGAATTCAAGGATGGATTATTTACATCCCAAAATACCTGTGATCATATTTATGTTGGTCCAATTATTTTAAATTATTTTTGATATTTTTAATGTTATAAAAATAAAATAATCCTTTATAGGAATTTTCTGTAAGTAGGTATAACTTCAAACTGATGGTCACTCTCCTGACCATTTTTGTCTTCCTGGTATTCATTTTAAACATTGCAATACTTTACACATATAAAATTTTACCTGCAACTTTGGAAGGTGCACATTGTGACGCTATTTAATGGAATATGGCTTTGTATACCTTCCTTTTACAATTTAAATCTTTGTTCCTTTGTGTGAGTTTTGATACGCGTTTAATGCTTACAGCCATGCAATCTTTTGTCCCTCGAGTTTTGGAATGTGATCGATTATATTCCAGGAGGCACAGGAATAAATAACCAAAGGATTTAGTGATTTTTTGCAATTAAATGATATTATGAATACATTCATACAAGAAGCTGTCATTTCAGTTTGAATTGTTATGATAGACAGTAGCCGTTCAGTCATGAGATAAGAACTTTTCGGCCGTACGATTGCCTACGAATCATTCCACCTCTAATACAAGTCTAAAAGCCAATACTTTAAAAAAATTGTCGCATTACAATGAGGTTAATTTATTGGGTTAGGCTTCAATCCTATACAGAATTGTGCGATGATAAAGGATTCCTTTCTAAATTGGACAGATTTATAAAGGAATCATTTTCTTATAAGCTACACATAAATTTTATCTTCCAATTATAAATAAGCTACAATAACAAATTACGGTCAAAAAATTTATGAAACGTATTTTGTAGTAATTTATAAAGAAACGGACAATCCCATCTGGACTCCGCGTAATACATTCAAATGATGTTGTAAAATAGACACATGTAACCATCATTGTAAATAATAAACGTTATACTTACATTATAACAAACGTAAACTAATAATGCAATACTGGTAATACAAGAAAATTAAATAAAACAGTGTACTATACATGAATTTGTAAACGAAGCTAATCCTGTTTTAAATAATACTAAAACCCGAGTAATACAGGAGCTTCAAAACTCATTACGGGATCACATCCGGCTTTTATATCAGTCATAACCATTGATATGATCCTGGTATCTAAAACTCTCAATTCTGCCACCACGTAATAAGGTCGAAGGTAATTTGTGGGTAGACTTAGTTTAAACGTAGAATTCAAAACAACGCCATCTAGCGAGAGACAGCGAAGTTATTATTGTTGTCTTTAATCATTATGGTTTTATCATCGATTTTCTATTGTTTTCGCAATCAACTTCTCGTTTAATATTGACGTCTAATCCGTTTAAATAGTATTGTTGCTTTTCAGTTTTCGGTTATTGGCCGACACCCTTGCCTTACAGCAGTGGACTGTTTTTTCTTATAACAAGAAATATAAGTTAAAAAAAGATTCCTCGATACATAACCATCACTATATACTATGGTTTCAAACGTATATTATCGCGGGTTTTACACATTTTAACTGTAAAGGGTACTCACGTTTTTTGTCTTAACACAAAATCACTCCATTCTATTTTAAAAATACTAATTTATAAACGCCTGATAGGCTTGTCAAAATGTTGTTTCGGTTTCAGTTATTATTTCTGAACATTTTTTCCGAAGCCAAGTGAGGATATGTCACTAATTAAACAATTTTGTGGCGTCACTAATTGTGGTTAATATAAAATATAAGTGTTAGTCTGTGGTATATAGTTTATGCTGCGTTTTAATCGGCTAGCAAATTTTGTAACTTATCACTCAACTAGACTGAATGTTCTCTCTTGCTCCTGCCACCATGTACTGTAAACATGTACTTAGAAGATTAACAATAAATTATTCCCGCAGTCGAGCTTGTTTTCATTTTTATTACCGAGCTGTGAATAAGGCCAGCAAGCGTCCTCCAAAGTATTTAAGAACTAAATGGAAAACGAAGAGATAATATTAAATCTATACTCGATAATATTAAAATTCTATCGTTCATATCGTGGCAATACTTCTCTTCTGGTAACAACTTTTCTCATATCAGTTCTATGTATATGGCCAAGTATTACGATTTAATTAAGATTGCGAGATTTCGTAAAATTTGAAGAAATGTTTTATCTGTAGATAATAATTTTGTCGTGAAGCTCACTTGAAGTGATTCCAATCCGTAATTGTTGCTAACCAAGGTTTTCATTTAAGCAAAGGCCCCAAAGCTATTCGAATGCGAATTTGTAGATTTCACAGTACTTTAAAAATAATATGAGAACTTTTAACATTAAACAATTGTAAAATGAATTAGCTTTGTTATGAGGAACACGTTATATTTAGAAATATAATTGACAATGAACAGTTTAAAGATAATAATAAAAAAAGTGTTAAAAATGGCATGATTCTTGCAAAGTATAAGTAATGATGTTCATCCTTATGTTTTTTTATAATTCAGAGGGAGAGAGAAAGAGAGACATTTTCGGTGATTAGTCATTAATAAAAAAAAAGGTTTTCTTTTGGACGTAACACGTTAAGTGTCCTTAGGAGGTATTTAAATAAAAGGAAAATTTCATCGTAGGTGTTTAGAAATTAATGTCTTTAACGACAACCTGCAAGAACATGTTTAACTATAAAAGTACACATACTACTCAAAAGTTGTCAATAAAAAACGTCAAGAGCTTTATCAATGACGGTCTGATATCAGGTTGCTATTCAATATATTTACTGGAATTCCTAGCCGAAACCCTGACATATTCACCGATGACGGAAGCCCTTTATTTACAGCCAAGAACGGCCAGCTCCCTTCAATATTACAAGAATGAATAGTGTCCCCTTGGCTAATATTACTTATAGGTCAAATTCTGAATGTCCCATAGATTTATGAAGAAACTTTCTGGGTCGGTTTCCTCTACTCGACTTTACGAACATTCTAATGCGTATCTCTAAGGACTTCATCAATATTAGTTTAATAATTGGGTTACTTGCTATATTATATATAACATCTATACGATATATACACTTATATTATAAAGGGAGTGCGAGTTTTGTGTGTTTGTGGAATCCTGGCTGGAGAAAGACGAAGGGTTGTACATTCGAGTTGTGGTGCCGGAGGCAAATAAAAAAAAACCCGTTTGTCGACCAACAACGCACCTTTTCATAATTTACGCCATATAGTGCGCAGAGGCGCGTGGTCGTTCACCAACAAGATGGACCGATCAAATAAAAGACTCTGCGTCTTTTAATTCTACACGATCATACGAGATGCACTGGACATAGACCGCTCTCGCTCCAGACGCCACTCTGATGTTGACCACAATCTTCAGATATGAGGGACCGACCTCAAATAGAGAAAGTATACGTGGAAAGTAAAATCTGGAGCGACAGCACCTATTTGAAAAATACTTTACAATTTGAAATATAAAATATTTCGCATGGACATAGATTATATATCAAGTACATATGTATAATAATTAATTGTTAATGGTTGTGGAACTAAGTCGGGACGGGCCGCTGGTATATAATGTATATACGGCTGTAAATATATGTATATAAGGAGAGGTATATAAGTGAATAGAGACGTTCTTTCCGAGTCTATGTACACTACTCTTAAATAAGGAAACATATGTAACACAGATTTCAACTCTCCATTTAATTTACGACAGTAGATGGTCACATAGATAATTATGAACATGGGCTGTACTAGAAATATCACTTATGCAATGCCGACCCTAGAAGAGATTTAGACCCCTTTTTTTAAAGAACCCCATGTCATAAGCGCCGCTAAATGGTACTTCAAAATTTCGTTTAATGTCCAGAAGTAATATATTGTAATATACACTTTTTTAACGTCTTGATGACAAGTTATCTGAAACAGTTTGGGTCACCAAACTCTATATATATGTGATAGTATATAGTAGATTAGTTTATGAAAACAGTGTGTGACAAATGGACAGGAATACGAGGAAACTTATAAGAATTACGTTTGTATAGCGATTGCAAGAAACTATATCTATAGTCTTTCAAAAAGGGTGTAACCAGATGTGACTATTTGCAGTGAATCTGCGCGTCCACTGTCAAGCAGTTTTGTTTAAGTTTGATTTCAAATAGGACTATGTATTAGTTTCATCTTTGACATGTTATAATTTATATATCGAGCTGAAATGAGAGATTAAGCATCGTACAGTGTATAAGTTACTTTATCGCGATATAAAGAACCACTTCTCTAAATGGGTAATAATGGCAAAATGGCAAACGTATCTGTTAATTAGCGTAATTAAAACCGTGCAGCGTCCCACACGTAATGCGTTCTCAAATTAAAACGTTAAACGCGTTCATATTTCACGTTTTAAACGCGCGTTGTGTTGATTTTATAATAAATTATACCACAAGCGTGTTTTATTTAATTTCACCAATAAACCAAGTATAGTGAACACGATCTGTACACGAACAGCTGTAGCGGTGTGGACGACGACAGCTGAGGTTCTAGAACGTGCAGGATCATTTCAAAGATATCGTACGGTCAAACTCAGTAAATCCTGTCATTATAATTTTTTGGGATTTTACATCGTTGAGCTCTAACGAAATTTGGGTTTCGAAAAATTGTAACTTTCTGCATTCTTATCAATAACCTTCTAACCTTTTATGTATAATTCAAAATTAAAGGTATTAATGTTTATCCCGGTAAGCCTTAGATGGTAAAGCGCATTAACTTAGAAAAAAGTCTATTTGTTTGACATTGATGACTCCGATACTATCGTAACCGTAACCATTATTTTTAACAGATGTGTGCTTAGATAGCCAATATCTCATACCTCCCTACTAGATGGCGTTGGAGCAAATCGACTCCTTTATCCTTCAACTGATATATTGAATATGAATATTTTCATTAATCTTTTGTTTATATAAGCTTTTTTGTTCAGACGTTATATCCGTTTCATTAAACCCAAATACTAATATATGTTTAAATATACCAAAATCAGTTTCATCAGTACGCTAATATTATATATTTAAAAATATTGGGAAAATTCCCCGAAAAATCATGTATTGAAAGATTAATCTCGATAGAATTATAATGTTGGATGGAATGAAGTTTTTCTTTAATGAATTATCGATGCTTGATTATTTAAATATAATATATTTTTATATAAAGAGAATTAAAATACGTGGTGTTCAATAACTTGTTAATGTATTTACAAATACTGTATGTAAGTTTGCTTCAATGTTGTAAGTGATGTGTACCTATAATGGTAGAGCATTTATTGTTTATGTGCATGGCTAGTATTATCATAGAGTTAAAAAAATGTAATAACCGTTGGTAAACTTAATAAATTAATTAATTAACAAAAAGGTTTAATATTTTATCTAGCTACGTGAAACCTTTTCTCTTCAATCAATATTGCTTCTATTATCATTTATTTCCTGTTATCAACGTTATTAACTTTTCGACATTGTAATCTTCCTTTATACATTTTTGTACAGAACTGTATTTTGTCTTTTACGGATATGTTTGTTAAAGTAATAATTATAAAATATATTTAAATTGTTCTTGTCAGTCTTATATACTAGAGTAACTCATAAAAAACCTTTAGCGATAAATGAAAATTGTTATGAAACTAGAAAGAAATTATTGGTCGGAATTCTTCCAAGTCTATGAAATAATACGTATGAAAATTCGACTTCTAGGATGATTTTGCTTCTCGGGAAATTATTTGCTTTGGGGAATAGGAGATTAGTCTTTATGGGCACTTCGTGAAGGGCTAAGTATATAATGATGTGAATAATTTTTGTATGTGTTAAACAAACTTGTTTCTATTTCATATAACTTCGAAAATCAGCTATAGGAATAATAAAATGAGTTAACATGAAATATAATTCTGATAATACAAAACGAGTAGCTTCCATTGCGAATATCATATAAAAACTTAAGGTGTCCTTAAGCGAAGGGAGGACGGTTAGTAATTTTTATACGAGCGGTAATAAAAAGCAGCAAATCCAAATCGAAACATGAATGGCACCCGGCAGTGCAGATAAACTTTTCTGCACTGCCAGATACTAATAAAATAGTTTAAAATGCGCTTTTATAACGGAACTAAAAATAAAAAACTAACTAGTTCTCTCTATTCGAATACAACAACGTTTCTTTTCACAATACTAAAAGCGGGTAGTCTCACATTTTTATATCGATCGTTACTTAAAAGAGTATTAAAATATGCAATGTCATCCTCGTGTTAAAATACGAGTGTTGTACCACGATAAAATATAAAAGGCCAAACGAGAAATACGATATATAATATTTTTGTGCTACTGTAATAAATGTGAAAAGAGAGAAAAGAGAAAACTATATAAGCGCCATTATTACACAAACAGTAAGTTAAATATATTTCGTTGGTAATATGCCAACATTAGTGTCACATTTAGTTAGTTTCTTAACTACAGCTCGAAGTTTTAAAAACTTGTTAAAACTGTTATCATATATATAATATTATATTATCCAAAAATATATTATATTATACAAAAAAAAAACCGTTTCCTATATCGAATAATCAGAATTTATTTATATATGAAACACGTCTGTCATTCAGCCATTAAGCTAGTACATGTCGACAAAATTGTATTTGACGGACAGACAGACACGTGAGGATTCCTTTAAAAGGTTTCGTCTTATCATTAGATGTAGGGATACATAAAACAACCCATAAAAAATTGTGTAAGACATTCTAACTTTAACAGATCTTTTCTTTAAGATATTTTTGGGTTGGTATAATAATGAGAATTGGCAATAATTATCTGTGGTGGCCTATGATTTGAACGTTGGTTTTACGCACGGCAGACTCGAGTTAGAATTATACTCATACATATTTAAATTTTGTATGTATTTCAAATCAATTATCGGTTATTCGGTTTGGGAAGACATCTTAGAAACCTGAACAGTTCTTCATAATGTTCTTAAAAGTTTGTGAATTCTCCCAATTTTTTTTAAATGGTAGCGAGTGGGCCGTGTTGGGGCAGCCTAAAATACTGTCCCCACTCCCATGCTGGCTCGTCTGCTTGTTTGTCGACTATTCACATAAAAAAACATCTAGCTATCTGTCCGTGGCTGGTAATTGTATTTTTAGTGTTTTAAAAAACGTTTCGGCGTACAAATAATATATATATCTGGACCTCCTTACTAAATAGGTGTATCTAAATTATATCTACTAATTGAGACCTTACTATAGTAATAATTGTTTGGAGGAAGAGTTTCATTGTATAAATTGTAAAGATCAAAGGGTGGCATTTTACAAACATGATGATTATTTTAAGTATAAGATTGCTTGGACATGGGCTTAATATGTGACTATAAGTGTGTTCTGTAACTGTGAGTAGGAAAAAACTCATGAGAAGATTCTTGCCGCTTCTTCTTCCGGGACAACTCACGGTAGGGATTTGCTGAAGCGATGGAGATGTTTGACGTTCGAAAAGTGTTGGTAAAAATTAACT
>DWPT01006933.1:0-11117 GCA_018251895.1 Agathymus mariae mariae | reverse complement strand
TTGTCAAAAAATGTACCTAGGCTGTTTGTACTGTCAAAGTAATTTTAAAAAAGTAATGAAGGAGATAAATTAAATTATTTGCACTTAGTTCTCATCATTATTATGTAAAAAAAAGTTTTAAATAGTTTTAACAATTTGAGAACCCCTGAATCAAATTAAAATCACCTATAATTGTACTGCATAAAGATCGAAGAATGACCATGGATTAGAAAACTAGGGGACGAAGTCGCTCGCAAAATTTGGGCTGTTTTTCCCACTACTAAGCTTTGATCTCTTTTCACTTCGGAGGTTGTAGATTATAGTCTACTACGTCGATCAAATGAGAGTAATATTTCACATACCTTCGCAAACACTATGGAAAATTCTTTATATCTGTAGTTACGATGATCTTCAC
The DNA here is from genome assembly GCA_018251895.1 of Agathymus mariae mariae. Taxonomy (NCBI): domain Eukaryota; kingdom Metazoa; phylum Arthropoda; class Insecta; order Lepidoptera; family Hesperiidae; genus Agathymus; species Agathymus mariae. The sequence continues at coordinate 10,723 of DWPT01006933.1, read as the reverse complement.
TGAAAGAAGTGATAAATTATTATCAATTAGGTGCGTTAAAAAATCTTGCAATGAATGTAGAAAAAATTCCAAACCTTCCGAGACGTGCCGGCTGAGTACATCCATCACTGGCATTTTACTAAGCCCCCATCGAGTCCTGATTGTAAGTAACAATATATACATGTAACTTACGCGTTGGTTTTATTTTATCCATTACCACGGGATAAACCTCATTACCGCTGCGCGGCTCTACGTAAGTAGTTTGTAACGAAAGCAGCATAATGATGTTTTTATTTTATGCTACCCATATTCAGTTCATATGCATACTTGGTCCCCTAGATTTGCATATTTCGTATTCAATTGGAGAGGTGTATAAACGTAGACCGTATTTCCCGTTCTGCAAGTTATATGTCATCATAATCCATAATTGTTCGAATAGAACCAAAACCTACCTATTTTTTTTCGAGGGAGAAACCTTCAGAAGTCCAAAATGTAACTGGTGCCGAGCGACGACACCGGACTATGTTGGTTTTTTACCACACTATAGTAGGGAGGGTTAAGGTCATAATCGACCGCGCTGGCAGTGAGTGTTGGCATATTGCCATGTTTTAGTTCCATGATGTATTTTTTATTGAACTTTAGTACAGTTCGTATGGGTGTAAAACCAAGATCAATTGTTGTTGTTGCAAGCACACATACGTAGACTCAACGCTTATGCACATATAAACGCACAATCACACATAAGTTCATGAGCAGATACACACGCACACACAAACACACACGTAGATAAATCGGAGAATAGACATCATTTGTGTCATATATATACTTGTATGTATATACAACCTTTTTTAGGATATATGACCATGTAATTTTGTTTTATGAAGACAAGAAATTTTGATGAATCTTACATCTTTATTATCCTTCATATATGAGTTGTATTTACCTAATTTATAGCAAATATTAGATATCACTATAGTTGGTTCAGTGGCAAATATGTCATTATATCTGGGCACAATAAGTGAAACTGGCTGAAGCTGTTATGATTTTAGCAATAGATTTAAAGTAAAGTTATTTTTTCTAAATAGAAACTAAACTTACAGTAAAAAGCACATTCTGACGCGAACTATCTTCGGAAGTTAATCTCTCAATTTATGCCATTAAATGACGTCACCAGCGTCCCGGATATAAAAGTAAGGAGAGGTTCATACGCCCACCTTTTCTTATCCCTTTATCCCGTTATTCGTACCTAAATTAAGAGATTCTTTCTATCCCAATCTTTAAAATTAAACACCTATTTAGATTACTGCCGAACATAAATTATAACTACTTTAGAAAGTTAATTTCAGTTCTGTAATAATGTAATCGTTGATTTCATTCCAACGTTCTGCTTTTGTCATAATTAATGGTATTATGTATATTTTCCACTTAGAGAAATAATTTCAAAGCTTACATCAAATTATTTTACAAACAGACAGATAATTACAGATTAAGAGACGCAGCTGGATTTTCACAAACGGTTACAAAAATAACCAGGTACGAGTCCTCTCAGGACGATCCAATCTAGTCTTGCACAAAGGATTTCTTCATTTGAGCAGGATGATCATAGGCTAGTTTTTGGTACGTAGAAGTTCCACGGTCATTTGAAGGTCACACGAAAATTATTCGTTTAGATGTATGACGACCGTGGTTTTGTTTTCGTTTCGTGGTCCATTTGCAAATAGGACACTGACTGAAACGAGGACCTCTGAATAATATTTTCAAAAAAATTCAGCATTTCCAACCGGCACCTAACCTACTAACTAACCTTGTTAATTCGGAGAGAAGACCTCAACACTACAATAGTCCATCAAGCGGCAATGAAGACTCCTGGTTATTCGCCGTTGTAATTAGGGCCATTGTGGCCATGCGTTGTGGGCTCTTAAGAACATCCACCAAGTTACCCAGCCGACAATAATAGTATTATTGTCCTGTTGCTACCAAAACTTTTTACCATTAAAATCCTATGTACTTTGCTCAAATAAAGCATCTCAGAGAGATTTTTTCGTATAACATTAAAATCTATCATTATATCATTACCAGCTAATTGGATGTATGCGAAGTGTTGTTGAGTGGGCAACAACTGGCGTGGTATGCAAAAAACAACTGCTCAAAGGCCTTTAGAAGTGTGAGACCCGTCGGCGGGTTTATTGTCCGTGTTCTTAAAGTGAGCTGTGAAGTGAAGATTATAAACGATGCAATAGTATGGACCGTTTACCGCTGCCGCGCGGCAGTGACGTCACCCGCCGACGGGAAAACCACGTTCGATATTCCATGAAAATCCTGCATACGCAATACAAACGATGCTTCGGTGCAGTACTAGTGGTTTTTTTGATGTTGATAAGCTTAATTATATTGATACATAAACATCTATGCATAATATTTTGGCATTTGTTACATATTTAAATAAGAATTGGTTTCTATTTTTTATTTTTGTCGTTTAGTGGTAGATGGTAAATCTCTTTGTTTTTGTTGATAAGGACGTAGCAAACTTCTGTGCAGTTTGTCTAATGTTAAGTGATAATTGTGACCCATGGACGTCTGTACTAAATAGTATATAAATAAAAATACACCTAATTTGAGATTTGTCATTTAATTGCTGCTAAGTTCGGACATAATGCCGCATTAATAATAGGCAGCGACTGATAAATTCGTGCTACCGAAATACAATATTTTGATACTTGATACTTGAAGTTGTATAAGAATTTGTTGGTCAGAATGAGCGCTATAACGAAATTATTTCATACTATTTATAGAAGGGACGTCCATGCTTTCTTACTTTGACAGGTAAATATTATAACCAGTAAACGTGGAAACATTTACAGCTACACAATCACAACGGTTTTCCCTGTTCGTATGTACCGGGTATGTCGGGACCGTAAGCAAATTATTGATCGTTGGACGTGACATCACATTTGTACGTAACAACCGAGGCATCGCTAACCAAACAATCGGCGCGGCGCGGCGCGGTACGGCGCGGCGGTCTCGTCTCTGTTGCACGTAACCGTCGAGGTCGCCATTCGTTGCCGAGCACTTTGCGAATAATCGCCGCACGTCGTACACGCCGGCCATGTTAATGTAATGAGTTTTTAGGGTAGCACAGCCGTATTTTGCCATACGGCTCTCTCCTTATCTAATATATTCTTGTCTATGAGAGACAGTACAAGTAGTAGAGAGGTGTATACTGTGCGTAACGGACCCAACGGTGTGACAATGTCACGGTTATTAATATAATAATGACAGTTAATACTTTATGTATAACTGATCAATGGAAAAAAAACGTATGTTTATTAACGTGTATCTATGGTTTTAAAAAGATTACCTATAGAGATTCTTAGTTATTATTTACTTATTTAGTCCTTATGTACTGTATTTTTGTACAGTCTATTACCATCTAGGCATACTGCTCTCCAGCCATTATTATATAAGAAATGAGCAGTTCCTTTGTACCATCCTTACTTGATGACTTATCTGTACAATATTTATATGTAAACTATTAAATGAATAAATAAATCAAAATATGCGCTTAGAAAATTATATTTTGCTATTTTGAGTTACTTAAAAATAACTTGTTTTTCATCATGTTTTCTGTGAATCTCATTGTATAACACAAAACTATTTTTGCCGTTGACAAAATGTATCTCTTTACAAATATCGACAGCGAAACCTTTAGCCTTGTGTTGGCCGGGTCGCCCTTAGCGGTTTTTGTTTCTACACGTGCGAACAGGTAGTCTGTCGTAGACTACGTGAATTATAAATCGCGTCGCAGCTTCATCGGGATCGGTTCCAATCTGCAAATTGAAAATCGAAAATTCCATTTCGACTTCAACGGCCCTAAGTTTGCGTTGGAAAACACTTATAATTGACGGCTTCGAGCTATGTTCTTAGTTGTATGTGACCGAGGTCTTGGATATTATATTATATTAATTGCATAGTTAGGTGACATATTACTATGAACTCGAATGGCCTCTTGTCTATAATTACTCTGGCTCTTCGTACTCTTCAAACGTTTAAAGTGCTCGCACCACTGCTCACGGCATAATATTCTTCTTAATAGAACTACTGCGTTCAGAGTTGGTAGCTAAAATTACTGAGTTTATTGCAGGGATGTTATGGAGCTCCGTAACCGTAACCGAAACTATCGGATATCCGAAATAAATATATATCCGTAACCGTAACCGAACCCGATATAAAGGTTTCTGATAATTTCGGATAGAGGTAGAGTCTAAATAAAGCACGTTATGACTGGTTTACGCCGACCGAGCCGACACATCGGCCGTGTCGTTCTCACATTAGGCAGTTTTTATTATTTAATTTGTTTTTTCTGTGGTTATGTTACCACAAAAACACCTAGAAATAAAGTCAAGCTTTGAAAATAAAATGTATATATATTTTACAAGTCGTAAATCATATAATATCCTTATTTCTGTTATATTATCCGAAGCAATCGGATAATCCGAAATAATTTCATATCCATAACCGTAACCGAAACCTTTAAAATATTATTCATATATCCGTATGCATATCCGGATCCCAAATTCCATATCCCTAACATCCTTAGTTTATTGTTAGTATGTGTGTGTAAGGTTACAATCGTTTCTGACTTTTTTAGTTCTCTGACATGGCCACCAGTCCAACCAATCGTTTCTAAGCTGATATAAGTTCAGTGGAAACTTTTATGTTGGAATGGGTTTCACGCATTCGCCGGTGCTAAGCCTCGGACATGTTTCGCTCGTGGTTAGCTTTTCTGATCAATAGACGGCGAATTAGCACCAAGTTCTAATGCAAGTCGTTAAATTCTGACGGTAGAATGTATTTATGGTAAGGACTACGCTCATACAGGAAAGTTAACTGGTTATCAACTACCACACTTCTGTAATGAAATTCTTAGCCGTTTCCGTAACATAAAAAAACATTCCTAAGAACATTCCGATGATGGTGATTTCATTTATCTTAACACAAATCCCACAGAAGGCCGGATTCTTTCTTGGAGCAATTACGTCAGATAAGAGAAACGCAAGAATTATCAGTGATCACATGTAGTGTCTTCGTAGCCGACAGTCTAAACCTTGTGGAAACAAATTCAAATAAACTGTATAGTCGTTAATTATTTGATTTAGTTTTTCAAACTTACAAGACTTTTTTTTTTAAAGTCTAGCCAATGACCTAATGAATGCTCTTTGTCCACAGAATTATCCACGAAAGTGGCTTTACAAATGAAGACTTCAAACAGTACCGGCCCGTTGTGTACAGCAACACTATCCAATCGCTCGTCGCCATCTTGCGCGCTATGCCTAACCTGGGCATCACTTACGGGAACAAGGACCGTGAGGTAACATATTAATACACATACATACCAATACACAAATGACAATGTAGTCTAGTTGGGAACGTCCCTGGTTGCTGAGCGGCGGGTCCCGGGTTCGAGTTCCGATTCCCTTCCTGAGTCCCTTTGAATCACATGAACATTTTTAAAATAGTCAGTGTTGCGTGTGGCATAAATAAAACAACATTCACTTTACTGTAAGTACCAATTATATAGCATCTCTGAATGATTAACAAACTATATTCATGTACATAACATATCCCAGTAGCATTGGACTGGAGTATAAACGTTAATAATATGACCTCTTTTAAAAATGTTGCCAAACATAAATCGACTTGATACCGAACGAATTTAAGTGCCTGCCAGCCTTCATTTGAATCAGTATCACTATTAATTTGAATAACAAAGTAAGTCACCTGTTGGTGAAAATATATACAGCCGATCTATAAATATTTGGTCGTAGTCAATGACAAATAAATTTGATTGTAAAACCGTCGACTCCCGCGGGTAGATCGCATTTCCGTTTACATTCAAGAACCATTTATGTGACCGACACATCTTTGCAGCTCGATGTGGTGGTGTCACTTGATGGTGTGACGTTCCACTTTTCACCAGAGAGTTTATCTCTAAATAGAAATTTGTAATATAGCACTTCTGTAATATTTCGTACAATTTTGTACAAATGGAGACTGTCATGCATAAGTTTACATTGTACTTTATTTTATCCACACATTTATGAATACTTCTTGGTCGCGCCTAAATGATTATCTGAAGATATTTTGAGGGTAACCATTATGAATATATTTTGAAAATATTGTTTCGTATCATGCGCGTAACCTAGAAATTACGTAATGTCTGTATGCTTTTCTTTTCACATTTAAGTTACTGGTGCTCCACTAGTGAACCCCAGTAGAAGCTCTGATGTAACCATTAACTGTACCTGATTTGGAGATAATAATACCCAGCAGTGCAGTCCCGACTATAGCAAAGTTTGTGATTGTAATTGTATTTTGATGACACTAGGAAATATTATACAGACACATTATATTTATTGGTTTTATTTGACGTGTATAAAAATGTAAAAGAATGTGATTATGACGCGGATAGCGACTATGATTTTATTTATCCTGGAATTATAAATTAATTTATTTTTGATAAAATCCATAGCTGAAATATGTTTAAGGAAATCACACTCTTATCTATGTACACACGTATATTTTTAAAAACTTATACTTTTACAGTCACCGCCATTAAAATCCATGACTATCCCAATGTTAGGCTCGTAAGACCATGGTCCACCAACCTGCCCAAGAGCCTTATGCCAAGTCCTGTTCGGATTTCACCGGTTGTAAAGATTATTTTTAAATAACTACCGCGTGTTATTATTTAACGTTTCACTTGAATGATTCCTGTTATTTTCGTTTCGTTCCATCTGCTGACACGGGCCCCTAGTGACGCGGGATATAAAACGAAGACCTTGGTTCGCTGATATCGGTCTTGCATAACCGCCACATCACCATAGTGTGAGAATATCAAACATACGTGTATGCGTTGATAACTTATCTTTCATCATAAAACAAAATTAATGGGATTTAATATTTTATACTATTCTTATGTACTGCTAAGCGAGTTAAAAGTGGACGCACATATGTGTGTTAGTTGGTATTAATATTATTATTACTGCACCGCATCGGATTTCACTTATATGTTTTTTTTTTTATTATTGTCCTTTGATCAGATAAAATTATTATTCCGTATGGTATCTGTTACTGAAATTTTACGAATATTTATATGAAGCTGTAATTTCTAAAACATTTGAATATACATGCGAAGGGGTAGTCAGTCCGACCGACTCATGCTACTTATTCGGTCCACAAGATCAGACAATTGTATCATAATGTCTTGACGACGCGTAAAAATCGAAGCAATTATTATTAGTTTGATTAAAATTCTTATAGACTTGTTGCGAATTGTCATTAAAAATTACAATATGTTGCTTGTCGTGAACTCTGGCTGACGGTAACTTAGCCTAGCTGTTATGCCCATTGATGAGCTCAGACACAATGTTCAATTCATGTCACCATTCATAAATGCCCAGAAGATCTTAGCAGGCAATATAATATTCGTCGAAACCTTCCTCCCAGAAGCCGGTTAAGTCTTGTAAATTTCTCTTGGTTTGAAGTCCTGTCTAATTGGAGTCTGCGTTTTAGCAATTTTAAACCTAAATTGAAGTAGGTATCTGAAACCCTAATGTGTTTAATATTAGTGTATGCCGTAAGTATTCGTATATCTGAGAGTTTATTACTGATATTTGCCATTAGCTGTTCACATTGCGGCATCGTTATCGAGAAGGCCACGTAATTATATAATTAGTTTTATTTTATTTTAGATTTTAAACGAGTTCTATCGCAGATTTCCCTGACTCTTATGTACATCAAAGTATATAACTCATAGACAATATTGAACTATTGACAACGTCGTACACTTAAAGTATGTATTATATTTTGACCCTGGTTCAATTGATGTGCCTCCTGCTCTCCCATCACACCACCGTCTTGCCAGCTACAGAGACTGCGAGATCTTTGTTACAACGACGAACATGATAAAGCTTTTAGATAATTACTTTCTTCTAATCAACGTTTCACTAAATTATTTATAGTTATTGTTGCTAATCTACCTTGCTTAGTTTGGCGATTGCTGCAAAGTAGTTTTTTTATAGTATTAGCCGCTAAACTATTTAATCGGGAAAAGTGGTGATATCGTGATCGCTACCATCCTTGCACATCTGAAGTGCTAGGGGCGTGATTGACGCTCTTAAGTAGGTAAAGTTTAAATCATTTGGTAACTGGTTCTATTGCACCCGAACAGTCAAAGACCCTGAAATCTTACATCGTTAACGTCCGATTAAGCTGGACGATACAGACGAAGCTCCAAAAGATGATACATATGATACATTAGTATCCGATATCCAATGAAGCAGGTATTTCCACTGAATCACAATTTTGAATGAAAATAGTTTAATCCATGAAGAAGCTTATTGCTTAGGTTATGATGGCAGCGGAGAATGGAATTGTGATTGAAATCCGTGTCAGAATTATTTGAATATTGTACAATATGTGTTTCTCAAATCAACAAATAAAGTCAAACGGAACTTTTAAACAAAAAATGTAAAACTTTAAATCGTATCAATTTTGCTAATGTTACATGACACGAATCTTTCTCTGATGGATATTTGAATGTACAATGCAAGAATTCGAACACTGCCGGCTATACGTCACCGACCCTTTGAAACTCGCGCACGTTGACCCTTTCAGTCATACGTCCGAGCTTACCTGGGGGACACGAACAAAACGAGGTGGTCGTAGTGCGACACCCTTAGTGAGATAAATTTCCAAAAACAAAAATAAACACATAGACATTGGAGATATAATAATAAATATAATAATGAAATTGGAGATATAATAATGAAATCAATAAAACAATAAATGTATAATCGTTTGATTTGTAAATTTATCACTATAGTTATGCAATTTCTTCCAACAACTTCCGCTGCAAGGAAATTATTTTTCTTTAAATAAATGGGTTTACATCGTTAGGTTTTTGTTTGGTTTCTGTTTAGTCGTTTGTCAACTAGTTACATGAAAAAAAAACTGTGTTCACCTCCCGAAATTCTATTATTAGATTATAACGAGTTAATTATCTTAAATTAACTGTGACAGTTAGACCACCAATGGATTGCCGAATAATATGGCAATTCACCCATCAAACGAGTTAATTTTCGTTAAAGTCTTTTAAATAACATTTATTAAAACGCATAATATTTTTTTATGGTAATAGCAGACGAGCCACCTGATGGTAAGTGGTCATCGCCGCCCATGGACATCAGCAAGACCAAAGGTATCACTGACGTGTTGTCGGCCAGAAAATGAGAAGAGGCAAGAAAGAAAGTACTGGCTCTCAAGCCCTCAGCCGGAAAACGACAAGTCGTTTGGGGATTGACTCAAATGGTAGCTAGCCAGGCAGACTTCACGGAAAGATAATAATACCAGTAATATTATCAATGACTTAATAATAATACTGATAATATAATCTTTGCCCGAAGCCCTATCTCCAAGCAGGCTGGCTTATGTCGTCTCTTACGACACCCTGTTCTGCCAGCATGGGATTGGGGACAGTATTCACGGCCGCCCCAATACGGCCGAAATGATCATTTTAAATCCATAGATTATACAACCGTGACTTTGCCGCGCTTGTGATGTGATGTGATGTCACGTGTCAGTTTGGTCAATATTTCTCTTAACTTTTCCTCACAACAAAGAACATACCTCTGATATGACAAAAGTTCATTTGAATAATGGCATTCAATACTACGAATATTGCATCATTTTTACATCACAGTTATATATTTATACCTAACAGATGCGTAGCATATTAACTGTTTTTAATTGTCATTGATATTTTTCCATTTTGGATCGACTATCAAATTATATTACGTAATTGGTCACAAGCAATAGTAATAGTTAAATTATAAATTACTTTATACTATACTAGCATATTCGCCGTCGGCATCACTCCGACAGTCCCCGTAATGGTTTTAAGTGGTCTACGATTTGGCATTGTCATCGTATCATATTGTCAGGGGAACGTCCTCAGTAGGACCCTGATAAATTGACCTGGTTAATTGCAGAGCGACGGCAAGATGGTGTTCGACGTGATCCAACGGATGGAGGACACGGAGCCGTTCAGCGAGGAACTTCTCGCTGCCATGAAGAGGCTGTGGGCCGACAGCGGTGTGCAGGAGTGTTTCGGACGCTCCAACGAGTACCAGCTTAACGACTCTGCCAAATAGTGAGTACTAATCTTGATGTTGTGGATTTTGGAGATATAATTTTTCCTTTATCTTGAGATATATTAATATTATTATATGTATGCGGGCGCGCACGTGTGTGTGGGTGTGTTTGTGTTTTATTATACAACTAAAATAAATACAGAACAGCAGTGTTTTATAAATTTCGTAATTTTAACATTATCAACAATAATTGGACAATAGGTAGGTACTTGCATTTGATATTTAATTAAAGTCTTTACCACAACTTGAACTAAATTTTACCCATCCCAACATGGCATGCACAATACGGTTTGGTAATTTTTAGTGAATCATAAACAAAATAGAAACCGAATAAGAAATATTTACTTTATATGATAAAAATTAAAATCAAAGATTAAATTTAAATAATACATATTTAAAATTAAGAGTCTTATAATTTTTAGTACAAATTATATACATATATATATATTAATGTTATATATATATATATATATATATTTTAATTTATTATGAATAATTGAATATTACATTTAGACAATCATAAACATTTATAT
>DWPT01006932.1:0-11118 GCA_018251895.1 Agathymus mariae mariae | reverse complement strand
TGACGTCAGGTGCACGTGCCTCCAGCGCTTTGTATCGCTGTCCCTTTCTTTTGCTGAATCACTACTACCGTCATATATAAATATTTGTTATCAACCAAGATTGTCTAGTACAGAGGACCATCGGGTACTATTGGGTTTCTTCATGACAGGATAAATCAATTGTCTGAAAACTAGCACGTGAATGGGGAAGTTTTCTCTCAATGCCTCATAACAATTGACTTTAGTGTAGTTAGATTAACTGTAAAAAGATATTTAAACAACACGTTCATTTTTTTCTGGAGCATGTGGCGCATTTGCAAGTGCAGATATATAGCATACATACATCCAAGATAAACTGAAATTAATATTTTGAATTTAGTGTGAAGGTCAGTAATAAAAAAAAACTAATAAAAAAAACAGAATGAACTTATCTTTAGGTACGAGTTAATATTGTCTTTAAAAACGATCCTTCTTAACAAGAAAAAAATCGCAGAATAGTTTTAAATACCATGGTCAAAGAAATACCTAGTAGTAGTAAAATGTGTGTACGTGTGTGTGTTTAAAGCAGTTCTTATTTAGGTCGTTCTTGAAGCATTAGCATAATGTGAAAGACTTATAGATAGTACAATTTGCAAGCCCGTCACGGTACACAGGTGCGCTAGGCAGCTTACATTTCGTATCTGACTAATCCAACGCTCGAAGAGCGTTTACACAATTGCTAATACTAATAATTCCTTGGATTTAATTTAATGTGATTTTTTTATTTATTTCATGATTTGTTATTTTCGTCCAACGAGCAGAGGGGAAGTGAGTCGCTACGTAAATATTGAAGGCATTACCTAGTTCCTGCAGGACCAAAAAAGACAGGGTATCTATTTTTTCAAATGGTTTCCAAACTTGCAAATAAAATTATGTGGATGAAGAACTCTATTAAGAAGCATATGTATGTATCAGCAGGATCACTGGGCGGTACAGCGCCAGAAACTATTCAATAGAATGACTTGACGCAGTACCCTCATCCATTGTTTAGAGAGGAGAACGCTGCAGATATCTTTAGCTTTGAGGTAAACCAAAGGGGGATATGCTATAAGGTTAGGTGATCATAGCTGGATCGGTGGGGACCGGTTGTGCTCTGATTATTCTATGTACGTAATTTCTGTATGCAGAGTAAAAACTTTAATAGCGTGATTCAGGAATACGATATGATTGTTATCTTATACTTGTCTCTTACTTTTATTCTTGACAGGGTGGTACTGCTTCATTTCACACATATCATTACAAACATCATACTTTTTAAATCTAACGGGTACTCACGATATAGAATACGGATACAAGATACGGGTCGAAATAATGGTAAAAAACAAAAATCTTGTGTACACGTTACAGTTAAAAACCTAGTCGTTCTATACAGCAGGACGTTAGTTAGTTAGGAGTAAGTAGTAACTCATATTTATAATTGTTACTATTTCAATATTCTAGAATGTAGACTTTATTTGCTACAAAGTTTATGTTAAAAAATCTAAATCTTCACTCATTTGCAATTCTTGTAATTCGTACATTTTCTGAGTTGACGTTTTAAATTTATTTCATTGTTATATTATTCAGTGTTTTGAAATAAATTACCAGAAAGTGAAGTGCATCATTGCTGTTTGTAGGAGAGGACAAACCAGCACGCGGTAAATGATCTCTACCACCCATACACGTACACCGATGTCGTCACCGCCTTGTCGACTAATATGAAGGTGAACTCGCTTCTAGAAGCGGCTCAAATTACGTTTACGTTAAAAACGACGGTAGTGAATTTAACAAGTATACCCCAACATTATTTATGTTGAAAATACACACGTATACTGTTTTGTTAATTATGAAGGTGCAGCACGACCAAGTAGTTGGCAGCAACTTACTTGGCCTTATCTTAAGACTGAAGGGAGGAAAGAGCCCAAACTAAATAAATCATCTGCCTAGCCTTTTATGTATTTGTCTATTGACATTAAAATAATGCAACTCATTAGAATAAAGGTGTGTTATTATTAGGGTTTCCTCACATTCTGGGTCTATACCCAGAATGCTGTGTCACGCTGGCCATATGCGAGATTCGTAATTTAACACACCTTTGAAAACATCATGTAGAACGGTCTTGTATTGAAGGTTCTTTACAACATTTTCCATTAATATTAATTAAAAAATATATTATGGAAAACTTGCTATTGAAACTATACCGTAGTTTGCTCTTAGAAAAATGTTTAGTGTACGTATGGAATATACAATATTTACGTTATTATTATCACGTGCAAATCTATGAGGAACCAGAGCTGCAATGTTCAAAGTCAGATCCGCCGGACGAGTAAAAGTGCTTGTTAAAAAGTATCGCCCAAACATGCTCTTACTAGGATTGTAAATATACTTGAAGCAATTTTCTTCACGGTAGATTTATCAAGTGCGGTACTGTTAGAAAGTTGTCTAGTGCGGATAAGCAGACTTCACACGCCTCTCAGAACATTATAGAGAACGTTTATGTATGCAGAATTCCCCACAATGTTTTCCTCCACTGAACCAGCAAGTGGTAATTAATTTGTAACACGCCCTAATTAGTAAACGGGCGCATGCAGGATTCGGACATACCAAGCTGCTTTTGCTTGTAAAAAAGTTTTTATGGTTACGAAAATAACTGTGCAAGGTAACCATGAAAAAAATAAGAGGTAACAATAAACGAGCGGACTAACCGCGGCACCACAGAAGAGACAATACCCACAAAAAGGTTGGAGTAAAGAGTACAGTTGAAAGCGTAAGAAGAAACGTCCTGTCCCCAACTGTAGGTTATTAATCTGCACCCATGTCACTTCGCAGCCAACTAGGGTTGTCAGCACCGCGTTCTTTTTTATTACAGAAGAAATAAACGGAACGTCGTAATGGTTGTGTGTTGAAATTTAGCAAGGCTTTTGTTATGTTGTCCTTGCCGTTACCCTTTTTATATCAGTATGGTTGCTATATAATTTAAAATATATTGCTAATGGCCAAATTGCCATATAATTCTATTGGCGTAAATATAATTTTACTGATAGTAATTGCAATTATATTTGTATAAAATTTTGGCCGGCGATTTTATCAAGTGTTCTGATTTAATTAAGCTGAGAATACATCTATTTTGAGGATATAAATTAAGTTTAGGACAACAATCGTATGCACTTGGGAAGATTGCTGCGTTAATGAATAATACAATTAATAGAAAAGAGTAAAAACTAAACTAAAAAAAACTGTATGAAAACTGTAAAACCACGATACTTGTTGTGCTATTCTTGTTATATACGCTATTCTTGTAAACAATGATTGCGAATAAAATAATTACTTAATTGAAATCATTAGGGAAAATTTACTCTTAGGGTGTAATTTGTTGAAAAGAAGTTCAGTTAAAACCAAAAATTACAAAGGATTCACTCTTTTTGATAGTTTAATAGATAGATAATTAAATATCGAGTAGCGGCTCCGTCCAACTTCGTTCGGGTTGGACTATTAATTATATATATATATATATATATATATATATATATATATGATTATTAAAATTGTCGTACCTTTTTGCCTTGATTAGACGTCATTAGGTCGGCAGACATTTTACAGAGATCTTTGAAGCCGTTCTTGAGTTAGACAGATAGATTTCAGTGTGTCATAAAACGAATATATATTAAGAAATTTGACAAAAAAATTGGCTGTACTGACTGATAGACATTACAAATTTATATAGATAGATATATTTTATATACCCTATCATCTGGGCAATCGCGTGTTCTCACTACACACCAATTTTCATTAAGATCGCTCAAGCCGTTTTAAAGTTACCTCGAGACATACATGACAATTTCAACAGGACTTATATGGTAGTATAGATATGCAGAGCTCACTGAAGTGTAATAAATTCCAACTATTTTAAAATTTCAAGCAGATGAAGTTGCGGTTAGTTTTATAGTATTGTCTATACTACACAGCACAGCGCAGCCCTACACAATAATCCTTATTATTAAGGCAATTTAAAGTCGTTTCTTATACATTAACTCCAAAAGCTGATGAGATACTTTTTATTTAACTACATCTAAAATCTGATCATAAATTTTTATGTTACGTTTAATGTTCTGCAATCAAGCGTGGAGCTGCTTACACGTACAAACTATTGTTAACAACTATTACAAACATGAAATATTTTATTCGTATTGTATTTGAAAAATAGAAGAGGCAGTGAACATAAAATTTAAGGTGGTTGTTGCCAATTACTATTAGCTAATATGTCTCAAGTAATATTTGTATGGTAAGTAACTAATTTTTTAATCTAGGTAACTGCCAAACATTTTTATAAAATTATCCTTAAAATATTTTTTAACATTTGTGTTGTAAAATTGAATAGCGGAAAGAGGCGAGCTCTATCACTCTCTTCCCGCTGGTAACAAATCGTTATCGTTTATGGTGAAATAGATGTCTATAGGCACGGTGACAACAAGTTCAGATGGACTCTGTTGCGTCGTTTGCTATTAATAAAAAATATCTAATACAAAATCAATGCTGTCATATCTGAGATAGTCAACAAACTCATTTTTCATACCCCTACAAAAATAATTTGAAGAAAGATGAAAAAGGTAACAGAACACAAGAATATTCTGCGTTAAAGATAATGTAATACGAAAACTTACAAGTCACCGTTGTTAAGAGGGTGCTAACATCTAAAAAATGCGATAATTGTCAAGCGAGGAAGAGGCCTATGCCGGTGTCGGATAAAATTGCCCCTGTCAGCAATCGAGGGCCGCTAATTTATTTCAGAGATACTTTAGGCTGTTATCGAGTGTTGGAACATTACTTTCACGATTAGGATATACTAACCTAAGTGATGCGGTGTTAAAAATTTGTTCTGATATATCTGATATATAATTATGAAGCCTCTGCGTGTAGTGTACAATATTTAGATACAATTTGGTTGACGTTTAAGGATGACTCTTGACCCTTTTTTATATTTCTTTTTTGGGTTTTTTGTCTTCTTATAGTATCAGGCATTAATATCAAGCAAATCAATTGTTATAAAATTAGTATTAATTTAATTTTTAACATCTTGCGAGTACAATGTAAAAATGTATGAATTTTTCGACACGCCTAGGAAATCTTCTTATCATAAGGGAAACATGTACTAACAATTTAAATGGTAAAGGAGTGCCATAAGGTTTGATTCTGGGGCTGATACTATTTAAATGTAATATAAGTTTGCAAAGATACGTATTCAAATGACATATGGCTATTTATATCTTTTAAACCCAGCAATACTAAATAAGTAGCTGACTGCTGATCTTGTTAGATTGTGGCTATGGTCAAATCGAAACACTAGTTTTAAAACTAATGTAGAGCGAGTTTATGATATAAGGCATAAAAAACCAAATATGTAGTGAAAACTTTAGATTGACCGTTTTGGCCGTACTTTGGCGGCTTAGAATACTCTCCCCAATCCTGTGCTGACAGAACAGGGTGTTTTAAGGGGCGACAGAAGCCAATTTGGTTTGTGGTAGGGCTTCGCTTAAGGATTATATTATCAGTATTATTATTAAGTCATTAATATTATTATCTTTCTGTGAAGCCTGCCTGGTTAGCTACTACCCTCCTGCTTGAGTCAGCCTTCAAACGATTCGCCATGTTCCGGCTGGGGGCTGCTTGAGAGCCAGCACTGATCGTCTTTAATTCTTGGGAGTCGAATTTTCTTCGAACCTCAACTTTGGACGGTTCATCGAGTCGAAGGCTAAAGCAGCTACAAGGAAACTTGGGGTTCTTGCGAAGGTGTGCCGGTACTTCACAGCGAATTAGCTTTTAACCCTCTACAAAGCACAAGTTCGAGCGTGTGTAGAGTACTGTTGTTGCCAAATGTCATCTATTAGCATTGGATTCGATGGAGAGGCGTGGAAAAAGGCTCATTGGTGGCCTAGATATGATCGGAACCTATATGAAAAGCTTTAAGAACAGGCACAGGGTTGCCAGCCTGTCGGTCTTCTATAGGATGCATTTCGGAGAGTGTGCGCAGGAATTGTTCGAATTAATTCTCCCATCGCCGTTTCTCCATCGAACAACTCGGCGTACGGCAGGTATCCATCCTTACGTAGTGAACGTACTACCGGCACGAATCACGCGGTTTGCGTCTTCATTCGTTATCCGCATTGCAAAGGACTGGAATAACTTACCCGTATTTGTGTTCCCGGCTACATACGATATGGAAGTCTTCAAGAGGACAGTGAATAGGCTATTATAAATTACTGCGTTCAACATCTTAGACTCCATTACCACTTACCATTAGGTGGGATTGTTGTCAAGCATTAACTTATCTTAACTTAAAAAAATCTTTCTTTCTGATCATTCTCTCATTTCCTGACCGATAACGCATCATTGCTATATTTGGTCTTGCTGATGTCCATGGGCGACGGTTCCCACTTACCATTTATTGCACGTTTGTCGGCTATTAACATAAAAACAAAATTGAACGGATCCACGAAATACGTCATTTCGGGGTGATAATAAATGACAAATTACAATTTGAAAAGCACACCATAGTGTTATGAGAAAATGTTTTTATAAATTAAATGTAGCGTATTTGTGAATACTTGAGCACGCCTTTGCGAACGTCCATACTCAATAGACGGCGTTTGTCTTTGAGGCTAACCATGGTACACACATCATACCGTTGACGATGCCCATTTTAATGCTGAACACGTGTTGCTATAATAGCGGTATTAGTGCCATATTTATTGTAAATAAGTTTAATGGATGTTTGTGAGAGGATAGAATAGATGTCTTACATCAGGTATATAGCATCATACATTTTATTCATGGATTGAGGAAAGTTTAGAAATATGTTTAAACTCTAATTTCACATAGTTTTGCCTGTTTTTCAGCATTATGAACCACGAATCGGGGATGACTCAGAGATGAATGGACCATCTAACGTAGATTATACTTTGGTTATTGTTTCTTATAATATAATATCTGAGAAATTATGCTACTTCAAGGGCATAATTACAAAGACAAAGACAAGCTTTGTCAAATGTTAACGGGGTTTCGATAGTAAATGACATTTCGATCCCAATTCAAATAAGTGTTAAAGATATTTGTAACGGGCATACCTAGTTTATTTATTATGCGTGGGAGATATTGTAGGATAGTGGAATTTTTCCATATAGATTTCCCGAGAGATAAATATACAAGAAATTCAGATATGTATGTCAGTATACCAAACTCTATCGATGTATCAAAGTCAAATAAACTTCTCGTAAATTTGAATGTTGGTCAGACGCATGGATTATTGATTCGGCACGCACTTCAATTTTTTTTTTAATTTTTGTGTATTTCATGTTAACTATAACCTATTTCAGAGAAGGAAAAATTGTGTAGTCCATAACTGAGATTTATCAATATGGTACAGTTATCAAGGTTTGTGACCAATTGGCATAACGCCAGTGTAGTGAATTGTCCTTAACAATGGCACGATGATTCGTTACTATAATGATGACGTGGATGTTGTAGATAGCTTCAGATGAATATTTATTTTATCAGTTCTGTATCATGAAAATATAATTATTTTTATAATGTCTATAAGTATGTAAAACATTCAAATAATCTTGATTGATCATAATACAATAATTCCTAATGCCAATATTCCCTTTAAATAGTAGATATTTGCATTTCATTTAATTTTTTTTGGTCACAACACTCTGTCAGTTGGACAATTACTCGAATTTGCATGAAGTTGTACAAACTTAAAGCTCTTAAGATACTTTTAACAGATGCAATAAGTACTTTAAAAGGACTTTAAAAGCTTGAGTGAACGAAAAAACATCTTTTTATTTACAGAGATTGATCGAGCTAGTCGCGAACTGTTCAGGGTCATTTAAATAAAGACATTTCATAAAGCCGGCACAGTGACTCGTAATTACATTAGTCAGACAAAACATATTTGAATTAATTTAACCCTCTTAAAATTCTTCGTATTTCACATATTGCGACAGCTAAAACACAATAAAAAACAGACATGTGTTAGAAACGGTGATAAGATAAACAAAGTTTAAAGTCAAAAACCAAAATCTTTTTGATGCGCTGCTTTGTGAATTTTAATAAACAAGTAACTTAGGCATTTTTGTGTTGTATTAGCCAACAATAGATGACTCCGCAGCGTAGTTGAAAGTTACAATGTGTAGGTATATAAACAAAGCAAAGACGGGACGAGTAATGAGTTATTAATAAAAATCAAGATCTGAGGCCAAAAAATAAACGTACACACATACATAGGGTTGTCTGTGTCCTGTCTACCTTGATAAAGTCCAACCGAAGTGCTTTCTATTGAACGAGATTTTCTGAATTAGCATCATGGTTGGCTTTAAGTAGAAAAATCTTTTCAGAAAAAAAAAATAAGAATGTTTGCGTTAAATGTAAAAAAAAAAACATTTTTTCTAAAAAGTCCTTGGAAGCAGACCAGTGGAAAACTGAAGTTGTTCCATAGTTTATGGCTTCAGATTGCATATAATGAAGCATTCTGAGATAAGCGTATTCAAAAGGGTACAATTTCAGAAGAGAACAAGCATTTTTAACCTTAGTGACGAGTGCTGAGAACATATCAAATTTCAAGTGTCATTCTTTGTCGAGAGCGAGACGAGGGAGGTGGACAAAGTCGCTCCGGAGTTTTATATATATACATATGAAAGTGTGGTGTGAACGAACAGAAACGTTCCGGCGTTTGACTCAACTTCCGACTCTAAGAGCAATCGCCAGTTACACCGTATACTTCGACCATTCGGTTGATTATATGCTTAACATATTTCTGTTTATGTCTGAATGAAATTAATAAATGAAATAATACTTATTCGAAGTTGGTTTTTACAAACACTTCCAAAGTCAAACCACGCCATCGCTTCAACAAATCCCTACCGTGAGTGGTCCCTGACGATGAAACGTCAAGTAACTCCCAAGGAATTTCTTTTCCTAATCTCAGTTACAGAAAGCACTTACTACTATTTATAGTAGTAGTTACTACTTATGCTAAACTTTACTTAATGTTGAGGTTTGTGTTCCTTGACTATAGAGTTTGGACCTGTTTAAAAGGAACAACATGATGGTCTCAATTTTTCTCGATAAATAAGTACAATGTGGGCTTCAATAATTTTGTCTGTAGTCACGTAGTTTAGAGAATTTAAAACATAACCGATAACACCTAAATCGAGCATGAGCTTGGATTTTGTTTCAATTCAGTGTAATTACGTTATAAGTTTGCTGGGTTTAATAGATGTACTAGAATATTAAGTTTCAAATTGTCGTATAGTGTATCATCATATTATATATCACATATTATTATATATCACATATCATCATATTTTCCTTCTTCCAAGCTAGTGATAATTGCTTTGTTTAAGGCACGTACATAATTTGAAAGAAAAGTGAGCAGGACTCCAAGTCGAGTCTCCCGAGCAGTTGGGCTATCTCTGCAATCTGACTGACACCAGTAATCCACTTTATTTTATTAATGGCTCACCGACACTTCGACTGAAATAGATATGAAACATTTCATGATATTTTACAAGGAGGCTGGCAGCTAGTCTGGTAGCCAAAATATCCTACCACGTAAGCATTGCTGGCCTTTATACCGTTTGAAGCAAAATCCTTTTGATTTAAGCATTTAATTTCAACAGGTATGTAAATGTTTCCGCCCAATGCTAATATAATCGTTAAGTTTATTTTAATTTTATCCTAAGTTTATGTCAAGGCTATCAAAGTTTTTTGTATTGGGATCGATGATGGATTTAAGTTGAAACCTCCATCGTTTTTAGCCAAGCTAATCTGCTTTGTTCGATGTGTAACTCGGCGCTGCAGTCTACACCGCCTAGCCTTGGCAACATAGGTATGTCGATGATAGCTAGACAAGTATCTAGCTATCATGTTCTTCTTAAATGAACCATAAAATGTTTTTAGATGTTGCAATTGCAGTGACGGAGAGCCAGTAATAAGTAAATCCTCCACTTCTCTTGCATGCATCTTTAATGACCCATGGAACTATGGTTGTTTGTAGGCCGCGTTGACCATTTAATATCACGTAGCCCGTCTGCTGGCTGTAAGAATTCAGTTGTCACTACGAATAAAACACGATAATTTTGCAAAAATTCAAAGAACTCTTTTTGGGTATTCGTATTGGTGTAATAGGCAGCCGTCAGAGCTGATCGGCACACGCGATCCCAAGGGTGGCACTACAGAGAGGTAAAACTATAGCGTGATTTCACATCTATAAGGATACCAAATCTTCAGGGTAATCATGGAACCTAAAAATATAGGTATGTATTTTTAATAGCAATCAGGCATAAATCTAATTTTTGAGTTAATAGTCCACAGACGGCCATAAATTCGGCGGTACCTAATCTGTCACCATTATGGAAAGACGTCACCAACATGTAGACGGTCAAGATGGAAACAAGTAATGGTTTATTAATGCTAGAATCAAGTTTGAATAGTATTATAATTATATATATTATAACAGAAAAAATACATTATATGTTATATAGGATTATGTTGCTTTTCACAAATATATTGCATAGAAGTAGAATAGAAAATATTCAATAAGGTGGTTTCGATGGTTTATATTTTTTTATAACTTTCATTTAATAGATGTATTGTCATATAAAAAAAATCATGCTTTGCCATTTCACATGTCATGGTAGACCTTTGAGCAAAACCTATTTTTCCATGACATTCTGATCAAGGTCGTTCCAGAATTGAAATTGAAATTTATAGTAGTGAATATAAATTATAAAAGTGAAAAGCAGGAAAGGTTCTTTTGCCTTTCGACAGAATTGAGATCTGGAAAACGGTCACCCTAGTCAATACTGAAATGGAACAAATCGACACTTCCACGCAGGTTCAGTCGCTCTGAGATTTTCCCTTTTTTTATTCTTACGATTTTCCTCTAGCCATTCCGCCTTCCTGTTTGTAGATTGGATAACATAAAAGTTATTTTTGATGGGTTTGCTTCCTTCTCACAACGAGGTTCTGAGTGGTTTAAAATATTTTCGTTTTATGTTCGTCGGAGTAATATTGTGGTTTCTATTATTGCTTAGTTTCAATCTGTTGTTTTTAGCTGTATCT